>JAUMHP010000031.1:5424644-5435796 GCA_032361065.1 Enteromius trimaculatus | reverse complement strand
ATATATTAGGGGTGGTAATCTTCACGATCCGATCCAATTCCAAAACAATTCTTGATGTACATTGTTTCCCTAATTAATTATTTTACTGTGCAAATACATATTTATAACTTCACATTTTAACCAGAATTGTCGTTTCTATGCTTTTATTTTAATTGGAATCTTTTCGACAGTATTGTCATCTTAAAATTAGGGGTGTGAATCAGCACTGGTTTCATGATCCATTTCGATTAAGATTAGGCTTGTCATGTCAACGATTCGATTAAATTCGCCATATCACCATGCATCACAACCTCATTTTCTTTCAATATTCCAGTACAGAGGTACATTTTTGTATAATTTTATATAAAAATTTATTTTGTGCAAAATGTATCATTTTTAAAATTATTTTATTTTATTATAAATATATATATATATATATATATATACCCATGCTACTGCTGACTAGTTTTGTGCTCCAGGGTGTCATGTTTATGTTGCTGTTAAGTTTCTGTTTTTCCTTATTTTGGTCATGTTCCTGTATTTTCCGTTCTTCCCGTGACCTAGTTTTCCTTAGTTTCCTTCGTTTCACCTGACGCTAGTTTATTTCCCTTGCTTGTGCTTGTATTTAAGGCCCAGTCTGTTCTGTCTTTGGTTGTGTGGTAACTGTGATTCTACTGTAAGATACTGATACTGTAAGTTATGTTCTCCATCGTCTTTCTGCTTATGTTATAATTAAAATAAAAAGTTTGGTTTGCACCTGAGGTCTCCTTCATCTTCCTCCTTCTGACGCAACTCTGACACAGGGTCACATTCAGTGTTGCCAATTTAGCTAGTTTGTAGCTAGTTCCCCATCCCTTTTGAGACTTTCTCAAAGGTTTTCATAGCAACTTCTTGAACAAACCTTATCTACTGTAAGTTCTGCCCACTGGTCTACATTCATCTTTATGTAGATCAGTGAATTTGCCATTATGGTGTCATCTAGTGACATTTAGCTGCAGTTTTAGCTACTATTAACTGAAAGCAGTTGGCAACACTGGTTACCTTCACTTTATTATTTACATACAGTTCTAGTATAATTAGTCATTAAACAAATAGATCATAATATTTATTAAATATTTATTCTAACAATAAAAATGGAAATTAACAATGCATTTAAATTAGTAGGTTTTATTTTGTATTTTAATTTAAAGCATAATAGTTCATAAAAAATATATAGTTTTTTTTATTTATTTATTTTTTTTAAACAATGTAACAATACTATCCCCACAACACAAGATCACTCATTATTATAATAACAAGGAGAATGTGTGTTGAATGAATGAAAAATGAACAAAAGCTCTATCATTTTCCCAAAATAAAAACTGCAGCCCTAGCAGGTGTCTTTTGGTGTTTTTGTGAAACTTACCGTGTCTCCAGCGGGACACTGCTGTTAAGAGCCCAACTGTCCTGGAGCTGGACGGACTCAGGGGTGGAGGGTCCATCTGGCGGGGCGGCAGTAGGTGCGTGGCTCTGCAGGTTCCGCCGGCTGGCCTGGTTGCTGCGATTGAGGGAATTAGCCGATGACTGGTGGTGGTTGTGCGGGGGAGGAAGAGGAGGTCGAAGGGAGGTCTGACTGTGATGACTGGACGCACCTGAAAGCGAGAGAAAAGGGAGATTAATCTCAGAACCTCTCTTTTAGGAGGCTGTAAAATGTTTCTTAGACCACAAATTCAAAACATGTTCAGATTGCTTTGATACAATGCGACTGTAATCTGTTTACTGTTCAGTAGTCATGCATGAAACATTTGTAACTGAAAAACGAGGAAAGGTGAAATGCCTGACACATTGCAACAGACAGAAGGATCAATTATGGATAATAAGATCTAAGCAGACATAAAAAGAAGACTTTGATAAAAATCCATTGCTAGGTGGAGAAATCAAACATGTCTGGGTTTGAAGTCTCTATGACAAAAATACATTTGCATTGCCTTCTAGCTAACATCCTTGCTACAACCAAAAATCTATTTAACATTTATAGTATGTATATATATATATATATATATATGTGTGTGTGTATGTGACAGTACTACTATGTTTATATATTAAAGATATTTATGTATGATAGAAAGTATATTAACATAAATGCATAGTATATACATGATAAATATATATCACACCCACATATTATGTAAACAAAAATGTAACTTTGAATGCAATTTAATAGTTTAATAGTGATGCACTAATACACACACACACATCACATAATATAATATAAAGTTATAATTTCAGTATAGTCTAATATAAAATTTGAATTCTATTATATAATAGAATATAATTATTATAATATGTAAATCCATTATTGTATTATATACTAATATATAATATGAATAATAATATAATATGATATAGTACAATAAACAAAAAAGTTGCACAAATATGAGAAATAGTCTAGTCTAGTGTTTTATGGTTTAGGCAATAGTATTTATTTTATAAACATTTAATGACAGCATGTAGTGTTTTATTGTGCAATCATCCCGGCATGTTAACAACTGAGATACATAGGTAGGTAATATCTTTTACAGCACATAATAAACGGCGATATTCGCCCCACCTGACGGTCTCTGAACAAATATTGTGTTCGAGCATGTCTAGAGGTTTAACAGATGTGTCTACTTTCCTGAGCGTCTAAAGTAAAAATTCAATTATCCACACGAACTACCACAAAAGCCTGGGTTTATTTCTGTCATATATTCCACCTTTTATTTGTTTTTCTTCCACGTAATGGTTTGAAACAACAGTGAATATGATAATGCTTGTTTCACACCCTCCGTCGCACCTCCCGGCATCAGCACATGAGGTCAAACGGAAGCAAATTCTTCCAGGAGCCTGTGAAAAGAGGGGAAAGCAAGGGATTCAAAAGTGCCTTTGTGTCCCTTAAGAAGGGGTTCCGAGATGAAAGAGGATTTTAGACCAACGGGAGATCGGCTACGGTCTGAGGGCCAGGGCTGTGTAATCTCTCTACATGCAGTGTGTCAGAGCGCTCTAAAAACGGAGCGCGACAAAACCCGGCCGGGCACAAAGCCCTGCTCTCTCAGCTTACAGCGCCAGAGGAACTCTGGAGGAACTCTTCGGCTCCAACAATGGTGCTCAAAACACTGGATTATCGCCCAATGACATGCCCATCAAAACCAGCACGGCCACTTTCCACATGCTGGAACAAAGGCAGGGAGGAACTTGTGCTTTTAAGGGTTTAAAGCGCTGCCACGGCCGAGGCGTCATTCTTTGTTTTTTTGCAAGGGGACCTGGCGTAGTCGGCCGAAATTGATGCGACAGGCGCAGAAGAAGCACCGTCTGAATGGGCTGCTGTGACAGTGGCCTTCAATGGGCAAATAAAGGATGGCGCGTCTGGGATTCTCTTCTCGTTCGCATGTGAAAACGGCACACCAGGGATCTCGGTGTGAAGCACTGGAATCACAGAGGGACAATGGGCTGCTCCTGCGCTTCCATTATACAGGAAGTGGAGCTCACAGCCGGAGAACCGAGCTGAAGTCAGTACAGTAATGCAGAGATTACAGGAGACTACTGTTATTAGAACAGAGTTATGTGAATGAGCCTAAATACAAAATCTCTCACTGTAATGTGCACATCTTGCCCAGGCAGGAGGTAGAAGACAGGGGGTCATTTAAGACGCCTGTGGAATAAGATATTGATTGATAGGGTGTGTAGCTATGAATTTGCTCTCTGGAACATTCCTCCGAGGGATGATACTGCAACTTAATTGAAGATATGACTAGAGGTCAGCCAATAGTGGATGTTGCAAATAACGAAAGCTAAGAGAAAAGAAAGCTGATCAAATTAAAAATATCAATTAAAATATTTCATTCAGTATATAATAAAATATATGGATTTTTTTACTACTAAAATATACTAATATATTTAAAATATATGTATTTTATACTCTACTAAGCATCGTTCAAATCTATTAATATATTTACTGACAGATAACATGAGACCTACTAATATAACATTTTTAGTTACACTCTATTTGGAGTATTAATTGTGCAGAATATTTCTTATTTATAAGCCTAAAATGTGTGTTTATGACAATTGTGCAATATTGCCCTTTAAATGCAAAATATTTAAAGTGTAGCTAAAGTATACTTGCAACAGTTCCGTTTTAGTACAATCAAATATACTAAGTATGTGTTTAATTAGACTTCAGCACTACTTTTGCACAATTAAAGTGCATTAAGTACTAAATTAGTTGTTCCAATTTAGCAGACTTTAAGTATACCAGTTTAGGATACTAAAA
The DNA here is from genome assembly GCA_032361065.1 of Enteromius trimaculatus. Classification (NCBI taxonomy): domain Eukaryota; kingdom Metazoa; phylum Chordata; class Actinopteri; order Cypriniformes; family Cyprinidae; genus Enteromius; species Enteromius trimaculatus. The sequence continues at coordinate 5,431,526 of JAUMHP010000031.1, read as the reverse complement.
GTACAATTACAAAGCATTTTATGAAGTACATAAATATGAAAATGTTTTTATAGTGTACTGAGCATTCCTTATTTTTCGTTAAGGAATGTTTGAATCAATAATGATTTAAGCATTAAAGATGCTTTGTAACTGCATACATTAAATAAAATAGATATGCCTTCTCTCTGTTGACACACCAACAATCTGTATTCTTTTATTATTACAGTGTACTCATGTTTGAGATTTACATTATTTATCATGTTTGTCTTTAAAATCTAAAAATATAGTCAAAGTATATGCATTATGTTTGTGATTTCTTTTTTTAATTGCTGTTATATGTTTTAAAGTAAAACCCTCAAGTGCACATGGTTTATATCAAATTTCCAAATAGAAATAGTTCCTTTATGTGACAATTATATTTTTAGAGTCAATATATAAGCCTTCTCTAGAGGGTAAAAAAAATCTAATTATAATAGTTCACAACAGAAAGACGTTAAGTATCCTAATCTCAAAGAACGAAGACAAAAGCAGCCAAGACTGGTCTTGTTCTCTTGCAATACAGGAAATGACAAAATTTCACCCTGGTGTTGTTTGTGATCGAGTTCAGTAAAACGAACTAAAAGAGCTTCATTTTGTGCAGGGAAAGAAACTCTTTCATAACACAAGGTCACAGATTCTGCTCTCCTGCAGCTCGTTCTCTCTCAGAACTTCCGCTTACAACACAGGCTTCATAATGCTCGATTTATTGGGACACGAAACAGCTGTGAAGCTATTCTGTCCTCTGTTACTGACATTCATTTATTTCCCACCAGCCTCCATCACTTTCTCTTTTCACGAGGCTGTGTTTCTTTCTCCCTCAGCTTTCCGTTCTTCGCCATTTAGCAGTGTTTATGAATAATTGAGTTTTGATTCAGTGAGCGAGCGGCGGAGGCAGACAAAATAGTCGACAAGCAACACAGGGAAAGCACTACGTGGGTTCAGAAAAGGCCTTTTTTTGCCAAAATCGAAACTTCCTGCTCTTCCTGCCAGCCTGTCCTTCTTTAAAAAATAGAAAGAAAAAATTACATTCAAGGCATATCAATGAGAAACTGCTACAAAGATGGGGGAAAATATCATTTCTTTGACTTGCTCTGTCTAGCTACACAAGCGACAGATGAAGAGTATGAGGAAATCGAGAGGAATAATATAGAAGGTGTGTTTCTTGCCCCGCCTCCAAACACACACACATTAGCATTTGTGGTTTATAGGGACTCTCTATAGGCGAAATGATTTTATACTGGACAGACTGTATGTGCTATTGCCCTATACCTAAACCTACCTCTTACAGGAAACTTTATATATTTTTAGATTAAAAAATAATAATAATATGTTTTTTCAAGCTTTTTGAATTATTGTAAACCACCTTCAAATTGTAAGATCTCTGTCATACCCATGTCATTTAACAAACTGGTTTCCCCATAAACCACAAATACCAACACACACACAGATTATATCTAGCTGGTTTTATTTATTTTACATAACCAGAAACATGAAATATCTACATACTGTAATCTGCAGATAGTATTTTAATTATCAGATTTTTACCAATCAAAATGTTTTGTGTTAGCTATTGGACAGATTATTTATTTATTAAAATGTATTGTTATTATTATTTAAATGTATTTTTTTATTACCATTTAAATTGATTTATTATATTTAATGTATATGTTCTATTATTTATTGTATTTTATTAATAGTTGACACTGTACAATGTACAAAAAAACACTATTGAGCTAAATCTTTAGTAAAGTAAAAAGAGAAACAGAAAGACAGATGCGAGAGAGAGTGGATGGGCCAGAAGAAATGAGCTGGTGCTGGTGAGACAGGCGGAGGAATGGAGGAAGAGACGTGGGACAACAGCTCTGCGTGGCGGCTTCTTGTTTCCAGCGCATGGCAATGGTGAAATTACTGCAGCCAAGCTTTGCTAGGCTATAGGCCATGCCATGACAGGGATTAAAATAAATTGCCCAACATGAGCGGTGGGAACGGTGGAAAAACAATAGGAGTAAAAGCATAAATGTCAATTTGGAATGATAAAAGACACAATCTAAATGTGGCAGGAGGAGCCTGGAGACAGAGCGGGGGTAATTGAGCTCCGTGCTATAGAGTTGAGTGTTTACAGAAAGAGAGGGAAAGAGAAAGAGAAGGAGAGAGCAATGAGGTGTCATGATTGGTGGCCAACCACCTTCTGTCTTTCATCCATCCTCCGACAAATTCTTCACGCACCAACCGCCATTTTTTTCTTCTTCTTTCTTCCCCTCGCTTGGCAGATCTTGGCTAGACAGTATATGACAACCAACAATATTTCAGAGCTTCATTGAGTGGGAGTATGGGAACCTTGTCAACAACATGTTCACACCGTCATTCCAAGGTATGAACACAGAACATGTGAACACAGAGCTAATAGACAAAAATATCTGAAACTAATTCAAAAAAACGTATAGAAATGCGCAACTGCAATGCATTTGGAACTCGGCAGACTACGAATTTATGGCACACACAAAACCTACTGGGGTAGGTGGTATAACTGAAACAGCACAGTATGTTATGATATGAGTAATGTCATTTCCTGTAAATTCAATCAGAAATTGATTATACACTATCACTTGTTGCGGTCAGTAAGGGTTTCTTTTATTCTGAAAGAATGCATTTAACTGATCAACTGTGACGGTTTATAATGTTACAAAAGATTTCTATTTCAAATAAATTCTGTTCTTTTGACCTTTCTATTTATCAAAGAATGAAAATATGAAGACACAATGGTTTCAGGGCTGATAATAATGAAACATTTTTCCTCAGCATGTCAACCCTGAAGAAGTATGACATTGAAGACTGGACTCAAATATAATCACACAGAAAAAGTTACTTAAACTGTAATTATATTTCATTTCCAATATTACTTCTTTTCAGCATTTTAGTAAGAGAGGAAAGAGAGTGGAAACAATTTGAATGTTTCTATAGTCTGTAGACTATTTTGCCATTTGCCATCACAGGAATAAAATACACATTCAAACAGTTCTAGTAAATGTAAATTATAATGGCAGTCCAATAAATAAAATAAATGCAGCCATGGTGAGCGTAATCTAACCAATCCAAACCACGTGGTAATGCTTCTGATCAGATTTTTATTTTTTGGATAGTAACCTCATCTCATTTAAATATCATTCTTTTTATATTTGAAACTCTTGGACTACAATTATTTTGAATGACCACCTGCCAACAGTGCAAAACCAAATCTTCAATTATTTTACAAAACAACAGTAAAACTATAGAACTGCTAGGTATGGTGATAAACTGGCTTCATGGGCTTATTAATATAGACAACAGATGAACACACACGCGCATGACGTAAATCAGTTTGGCAAGTGATAACAGCTATACTGACGTTATGCTTATCAACACCCTTTGATAACAACTTCTCAAGCTTTCAGATGTTAAGTGTAACATAAATGCCACTGATTCATCTACTGTGGCCATGTTCCCACACTTTTATGGCCAATTCATTCCAAAGCTTTTTCCCCATAATTGCGTGTCATGACCGGATAAGGTTTCTTTTTTTTTAACAGAACAGACTCACTAAGCGCATTTCAAGAAATGACTTAAAATTACCATCATTAAAAATATATATATTATAAAATATCTTTGATTTTTCAAAATCCAATCACTTCTTTAAAGTTACTGTGAGAGGACTGTGAGACCCAGATTGCAGTACAAACTGTACAGCAAAATCACAAAATACCAGCTGACATACAGTCATACCACCCGTCACCACTTCCTACAATATACTGTCTTGACATATGAAGTGGTTTTATTCTCAGCAAAAGTCAGATCTACATGCGGAGAGATACAGTGAGATCAGCTGACGTCTCCCTCCTGTGCTACTGAAGAACTGAGGATCCAGAGTGGACAAAAATAGCTCAGAGCTGGACACCAGCTGGCCTTTCCTTCTTCTTCATCTTAGTACTAGGATTTAAAGCTGAAGTGTATAATATTTAAACATTTGCTCCTATTCCAGTTTCATAAGCAGGTCGTATACATTTGTAAATGTATATAGTTATATGAGTAATTATATAGTTTAATAGTATAGTTTATAGTTAACTCCATTTTGCTCATTTCAGATCTGTCTTTTTTTGTGTAAAATAAAAAAAGAAATTTTGAGAAATGCCTCAGCGTTGTGAATTATAAAGCAGTGTCCCAACACAAGGCTGAATTGGTCATACGAGGAATTCAAAATTGTTGGGTTACCAACATTATTCAAAATACATTACTGTTATTTTAATTTCCTTAAAAAAGTTATAAACACTTATTAGTGCTATCCAAACAAGCCTAGCCACTTTATCTCAGCCAATGATGCGTCAGACTGGCCAATGGCGGATGGGGGAACTTTCAATCTTTTTAATCATTAGTAAAATATGCAATATGTGACCCTGGCCCACAAAATCAGTCATAAGTCACATGGGTATATTTGTAGCAATAGCCAGCAATACATTTTATTGGTCAAAATTATGTATTGTATTTTATTTATAGTTGACTCTGTACAATAAGTTAAAAAATATAATCAAAGTCAAAAAATATAGTCATAGTCAAGAAATCAATATTCAGTAAAGATAATTTCCCATGAAGTAAAAATAAATATAACAAAACTTATTTTTTGATTATTATATGCATTGCTAAAAAAATTAATTTAGACAACTTTAAAGGCAATTGAATATTTAGATATTTTTATTGTTTGTTTGTTTGTTTTCACCCTCAGATTGCAAATTTTTAAATAGTTGTATCTCAGCGTTAATTTATTTATTTTTTAAATTGACTTTTTTCACTTTCATTTTGTGATCCAGGGTCAAAAATACACATAGTTTAGACACTTTGGCTAATTAGGGAGTAATGACAGCCTACTCTGATTACAAATGCCACCCAAACAATTCACAAATCATAATTACATTCATTATACTGCTAATGTTTAGGTCCCCCAATATATCATTTATGCTTGACTGACACAAACGAAAGCATTTTATTCACCTCGCAGCTGAAAACATAGAGCCGTAACACAAACTTCCACCCATTTCCTTATTACCATTTTTTCCCACAGCCAAGACACTCCAGAAATAGCGAAAAGAACAACACAGCAACTAGATATGAATAATTTATCTGCGGCATTAGCACGCTAAGAGTGAAGCTCTTTCCAGGAGCAGCGAGCGTTGAGCCGCACAGAGGGCTGAAAACTGGGTGAACAGGATGACTCGACAGGGAGAGGATGACAGAGGAAGGAGGGACGGAGAGAGTCGCAGAAACTCTGACGGGAAGGGCGGAGGGCGACTGAGCGAGAGAGGGGCGGGAAAAAGAGCGAGCGAACTGACGAGGCAGGTCTCCCAGATGCCCGTTAAGCTCTGGTTCCCGAGAACACCTCGGCCACATGGATGACACCTTTGAGACCGAGAGGCTTGAGTATGACCCGTCTCACTGCAGAATAATCACACACACATGCACACGGACGAGGAGAACATCAGTGCATACCAATTACTCTTGCTTCAGGGGTGTGAGGAACGGGGCGCAGTGAGCATTGCTGCCACCTCAGACATGTGATGTATGTTGAACAGCTTGTATGTCTCGTAACTGTGCTTAAACAACATATCAGTATAAAATATTATTATTATTGCTAATTATTATATTAGTATTAGTCAGATCATTTAACGGCTTATTTATTCTATTCTTGCATTCTGTTCTTTTTCTTTCTTTCTTTCTTTCTTTCTTTCTTTCTTTCTTTCTTTCTTTCTTTCTTTCTTTCTTTCTTTCTTTCTTACCAGTCATTTTCAGTGCTTTTTTAAAATGATTTTCAGTGTAAAAATTACAATCATTATTGCATTTTATGCATTAATATAAAGATTTTTTACAATTAGAGTAGCTGATCTTATTTTAAAGTGTTAGACATAATTGTTTTAGTCATTTTTATGCATATATGCAATATTCATTCCTTCTTTTAAATATATAAAATGTGTTCAATGAAGAACTTAATTTGAACAACAATTACATTTTTTCAATGTTTACATTTCCTGACCCTCAGATTCCAGATTTTCACATAGTTTTATCTCAACCAAATACTGTCCTATCATAAACCATACATCCATGGAAAACATATTTATTCAGCTTCCAGAGGATGCATGTGTCACAAAAATGGGTCCAGGGTGACACACAGTATATGCATGATTATTTTTTAATAATCACATATTTAACTTATATATATTTGTGAGTAAAAAGGTTGTTTTAATGTGCAGTCATTATTCTAGTAAATATCAATAATTACTTAACAGTTAAGAACTATTGTATATCCAGAACTTTCTGGAATATTGTAACATATATTGACATATTGATTTTATTTATTTCATACCATCAGACATAATCTAGAACAAAATAATAATAATAAAATAAAATAAAATAAAAAATAATAATTATATTAGCTGTTATCAGCTATCATATCTGCTGAATTCCGAGAATTAAGAATGAATAGTCTGCACAGTGATGCTGCGGCTGATAGTGACGGTGAACCATGATAATTCACGCATGCTTAGAGCTGAAAGTGAAGTGAATTTTCAAAGAAATAACAGTTCGGCATGATCACCCGCATATAAAATATCCGCAAGTGTTTCACACGTACAGAGGAGTAATATGACTGCCTGGTGTCATGTAATGAACCTTCATTATGATAGGATTACTGAATATAAAAGGCAAACATCTGTGGTATATAATCACGTCTGCCTTGAACAAAGATAGGCGTCTCAGGTTATGTATGTAACCCTGTTCCTTGAAGGAACGAGACGCTGCGTCGACGAGACGCTATGGGAACGCCCTCAGCGTGACGGCTCTGAA
>JAUMHP010000031.1:5402269-5424544 GCA_032361065.1 Enteromius trimaculatus | reverse complement strand
ACACTATTCAGAGCCGTCACGCTGAGGGCGTTCCCATAGCGTCTCGTCGACGCAGCTCGAGTTCCTGAAAAGGAACCTATAATACCCTTCTTCTATAAAATTCTGACCCATTTCAAGAAGGAGCTGCTTCTGCTGTGCTGACTGATAAAAACACGACTGGTGCAAATAGCAAAGGTTTTTTTTCTCATTCTGCATGTTTTCAAAGAGTGTTGAAAGACTCCTAGTTAATTAACACTCTTAACTTAAAAAGGCGTCAAAGTTTGATGTTAACATATTTTAACAGGAATCACCACAGCCTTCATAATTTAACTAAACAGACTGTTTGTACGCTAGGTTGTGTGAGACACGATATACAGTATCTTTCCCATGAGGTTTCATTATATATGAAAAAGAGTAAGCACCGATTTTTATTTATTTAATTACTTTATCTAGTCTAATAAAATGTACTGGTAATACATTATTGTGTAAAAATAAATAAAAAATAAACTGACATAATCATATTCATGCGGTAAATAATTACAATCTTAAAATCGCTGATTAATTACACAGTTGTAACAGTGATTTGAATATAATTATGAAGCATTATTCTTAAAATCCAGTAGCTTTGGACGTGCCAGTGAAGTATTAACAGATAAGAGCACATTTGACTAAGCACACATTAAAAAATTTCCAATGTGAAATTCATAAATACTACTAAAACTACAAAAAGAATCCAGAATCAAAACTCAAATACAACACTCACACACAAATTAATTACTTTTATGTGTTACAAAATCTCTGCCAGTCAGGTTTTACATGAGAAAATCTAGACATTAAATGTATAAGTTAAGTGGATTTGTGAATTATGGTGTATTATGTCTAAATTAATGTGAATTACTTTGAATGCACAGGAAAATCAGAAAATACAAATAAATTACAGCAGTCAAACATGGTCTGTTTATACACACACACACACACACACACACACACACAAATGAAATAACAAACTAACCAATCCAATTTACATTTAATAAAATAAGTGTGATTTTAAATTCACATAATGACTGGAATGTAAATGGTATAAATATATTTGTAAGCATTTTAAGCGCTGCAGAGTAAATATTTCTTAAATTAGCACAATTTACACATTAACAGATTTATTCCACACAAGGATAGTGACAAAAACCTGATAATAATGGATAGCAATATTAATAAGATATTAACAAAACAGGGATTATTCAGGTCATAAATATAAAAAAAATCAGGGTAATCAGGACCTCTTTCATCTAAGTTACATTACGTTTAGAGGTTATGGAGAACGAGAGGGCTGTCAATACAAGCGTAAGGAGAGAAGGAGAGAGTGTGTGAAAAATAGACGGGGGGGAAGTGAACAAGACCGCTGTGGCGGGATGCAATCGTCTCAGATCTCTTTCCCATGGCAGAATGTTATCTGCACACAAACTCACCACCTACCTAGATGATCATGCTGTTATTATACAACACCTCCAAACAAAATCCCAAACTCATATAGACTTAATTATCGACATATTTATTAATTATCATTATAATTTTTGGAACTAATAATGATATGAACCAAACAGTTTAATATTTAGCGATCGAAGCTGCAAAAAGCTCCCTAGCACCTGTGGTTCTCCGCTAAACAAAGATTTTGATCCAAAAATGGCTCAGCAGGGGAAAACAATGCTGAATGCAAATGCAAACACGGACGGGTTGCATGACATGCCCTCATCCCTACCAAAAAAAAGAGCAAAAACAACGCAAGGTTACAAAAAATATGACCCATGCTGCGCTTGCTACAACAATCAACACTGTTTGTGCTGAACGCAATGTGTTCGTGCAATTAATTATTGGCTGCAGGAAGATTAGAAAGAAATGAAAATTAATAAGTAATTTAACAAAAATGTAATTGCAAAATAAATAATTATACTGATTCGATTCAATTCTGTTCTGCATTTTTTAAGAGCATTCACAATTACCTTAATTCTTTAAATGCTTAATCAGGATGAAAATTACACATCAGTCTTTATGGAGTGAAGTGGGGTAAAAAAAAGTGTCCCTATCAATATCGAGTAACCACTGCTTTGTCCCTAGGAATAATTTCAAACAAAATTAAGTATATATTTAGTATAACCACTGTTGTCCAACTGTTTCTTGTGTTGTTAATTTATTAATCTTTAATAAACCACGAAACAAGAGAGTTTTGTTCACTGGCTCTGTTAGAAATCGTATAATGGTTGGGTCTTCCACTGGGACAATAATCCAAAACAAACATCAAAATAAACACAAGATTTGGTCACTGAGCACAAAATGAAGCTTTTGCCATGGCTGTCCCAGTCCTCTGACCTGAACACTGAGTGAGGTGAACATGGAGCTGGTAATGGGTAAGGGTCTGGAGTGATCTCTTTTCTTTTATCACGTGTTCTCCAAACAACATGTATTGGAGAAAAACATTTATTTCATCATGACATTTTTTCCCAATTTTCAATCGTTTCAATTTCCAATGATAGGTTAGAATTTTGTGAATTTTTTGAATGAAAGATTAAAAGGATAAATAATGCAGATTTATTTTGACATTCACCTTTGCTCAGATTTACCAAGGGTGTCAATATTAGTGTAGGGCACTGTAAAACTGCTCAGGTGATGTCAATGGTTTGTCTGAGAGCCACTGAATATCTACAGTAAAGTAAAACTACTTTACTTCAGTAGTACTTGCCACAAGGGCTAAGGAGAAAACACACATTGGCAGCTCAAAATAATGTAGCAGTGAGAGCTACGAACAGAGCATGAGCGCAATCGTGTGACAGGCGGTAAATAGTGGAGCACGTCAAAGACACAAACCATGCTGCTCATGGTCTCTATTCATTTTTAAATATTTTAAAGCATTAAATCCATATAGACATAACAATTTATTAAATTCTTTAAATAGACTACTGGCAACGAAAAAAAATCAATCAGAGTTTGTAATTGAGTTACACCCCTAATAAATACAGATATTTATCCCATTTAGAGAATACAGGCAATACACTTCTTTATTTAAAATTAATTAACTCAAATTTAAGTAAATACTGGATGATATTTTCAAAGTACTTATATAATCAAATAATATGATTTTTTTTCTAATAGGGACCAGAAAAAAAAAAAAAAAAAAAATAGCTTGTTGCATTATTATACAACCTGACTTATTGACTCATCAAACCCCTGGAGAAATCCGAGTTTAATCAGGTTTAAGAGAGAACTGTGATCTCAGCAGCACTGAGGTCACTGGTAGGGGTGGGCGATAAGACGATTTTTGATCGTGGACAATAAAAATTTCTCCATTACCTGCTAGTCTGGAATATCGTAGTATCGTGCTATTTTGTCATCTCTGTTTCAATATGCTGAACAACGCGACATACATTCACATCAGTGTTAACTCAGTGGGAGAGTTACACTCACCGGACACTGCACTAATTCACAATCACAAAAGTACATTATTCGCTTTAAAGTCTTGCTGATTAAACATTTCATATGTGTGCGGTCCAGGTGTGCTTTTCCAGCACATACTGTACACCTGAAGCGTGTGCGCACTAAAAGCCTGTCAAATAGCGCCTAATTACTGAATTATAATTGTGTCATTATCTACTCACTTACATGTTGTCCCAAACCTGTATTAATGTCTTTCTAGTGCTAAACAAAAATAAGACATTCTGAGGAACCAAACAGTAGCTGGTCCTCATTGAATTTAATACAATGTTCAACAGAAAAAAGAAACTCATTCAGATAAAAACGAGCTGAGAGTGAGTAAATGATGGATGTAGTGTAGAAGTATATAGTGTTTCACCTTTCAGTACTGCTGAATACACCTACTCTTCCTGAAAAATAAAAGCACTGTTTGTTTTATTCATATTATGTTTGTTTATAATGTGTGTCTATTCGAATAACAAAGATAAAATGACAACGATTTTTATCTTTACTCATTTTGGCCTAAATATCTGTCCTTCTTTATTTTATACTTTGTTACCTTGAAAGGCTTTGTTTTTAATAAAAAAGGCAAATTAGTTCAGACAACTTGCAAAATAGTAATGACAATGACAAATCATCATGACAAAATATGATATTTTTGCCTACCTCTGTAATTTGCTAAATAGTCTTAAAAAAAACAACTTGAAAAAGAATCGGGAATCATGATTTCCACAGTAAAAAAAAAACATGATAGGATATTTTTTCCATATCGCCCTCCCCTAGTCACTGGTCAGCACCAGTTGGGATCAAACCTGAGACCTCTATGTGATTGTGAACAGCCCAGATTCTTCAAGACAACAAAAACTCAACCTACAATTCTTTGTAAATATATCCCTAGATAAGCTTACATAATATTTTATTTTAAATGAATAATACTTATATGGAAATAAACATATATACATATAAACACATGCAAATAGTATATATATATATATATATATATATATATGACAGAACTATAAATAATACATTTCTCAACATTTAATATTACTGCTTTTATGTAACTATAACCAAAATTAATATTAAGCAATAATTTAATTAGATTTGTAATGATCCAATTCAATCCCTGTTGATCATTTTCAGTCATATATTATACCCTTTTAATGTTTTATATACATTTTCAATTCATCGAACATAATTTAATGTTTTACAACACATTTTAATAATCACCCTAATTTAATTTAATCACACCTTATTCCTAAAATCTGGGTTATGGCAACGGGATAGCATTGGTGTGCAGGGCGGTTGAGTGTGGGCGGAGGGAGGGTCTGAGAGGGATGACAGCAGGGTGCTGGTTATGATGGAGAATGCGGCAGTGCAGTGAGATGCTCTTACCGGTGGTGGGGGGCTGTGCACGGAACAGGAAGGAGTTGGGGGAGAACTCGTCATCGGGAGGGGGGTCCAGTATGGCATGGGATGAGCCGCTGTCCAAAAGGGGCATCTGACACTCCCTGATGGAGGTGGCGGCCTGGTGCAGGGGGGCGGAAGGGGGAGGAGGGGCTGGGGGGAGCAGACTGGATGAAGGCGTGGGAGGGAGGGGGCGACCTGAAGGACACACACACACACACACACAGTGGGAAAAGTGTGTTACTTTATGGAGTGAAACCGTTGCTGATTGATGAAATTTTAACCAAATAAAGTGAATCACAACCATTTTATTCCCTTCCCAGTAGCTCATACATTCCCCCTCACAGGATCTAAAATTGACATTAATGATCCTGTTCAGATTTAGATACCCTTGGTAAACTTTGCTTGCAGCCTTTTGTAACAGTTGCGTATGAGAATATCAATTGCTTCAAGATGTGAGGAGATGTTAAGAATCTTAATGCCAGTTCAGTGCAATAAAATGCATTTTCTTATGATTGCTCTTATTTATTATTATTATTATTTAAAAAAGGAGGTGGCGGTATGAGAACTAATGAGCAGGATCGTATGAGCAGCTGTAGCATCAACTATTTTAACAGACGGCAACACCCTCTGTTTCTGAACTACGTTTGTCACCAAAAACACTTTCTTTCACATCTGTTTGTGCTCTGGATTTTCAATCTCTGCGCAAAGTAAACTTTGACATGAGTCGTACAAAAACTAGACATGTGCACAAAAGAAAACATAAATGAAAACTCGGAGCATAGAAATACAAGGCAGAGATACATGAAAACCAGAATAAATACCATATTGAAAAGAGAGAAATGTGAAGCTTTGAGATGCTCTTAAAAACCTGAAAGGAGGTCAGCTTTGATGTGGCTTTTAAATTAATGAATAGGCTACGTATAAATAGATACAATATACTGATGGTCTATATGCTGTAAGTAATCACGATATAGCGAGAAACAATATTTAATACATTGAAATGTACCTTAATATTTATGTATTTGCTCTTCGACAGCTTAAAGGATTTTATGGATTTTATAACATTGCAGAAAAGTAGATTTTGGATGAAAAAAATCACATTTAATGCCATATTTTCCACGTTCTTCACTAAATGAAAACAAAATATGTATTTAATCATTTCAGTACATTCAATATTTTAATTTCAGCTATGAGCACCAATATAAAGATTAAGTACTACGCAGTAATAAGCAACAACATTAACATACTGTACAAAAACTTATCTAGAGAGACTGTGAAATTAGACTAATGACACCATCCAAAGCTTAGTGACCAAATAAAAGCACTAAAAACTATATAATGTTTAATAGATTCAATATGTTGGTTAATTTTATATTGCCAGTGAGGTCGTTGTGAATTTATTATGAATCTCAATACAAACAACATCAGGCTGCAGTGTTTTTCTGTTTGTTTGGCTGAACGTGGAGATGACAAAACAAGCAGAGAAAGGGATTCAGACACATGATCAACCTATCAAGCACATGCTGGGTTTGTGATTGGGAGCAAGGCCAGCTGATATATTTTGGACATTTTACCACCCCATGCCATCCGCACTCATGTGCAGCCAACAGTCAAAAGAACTGCTGTGCCGGAGTGGAACTGTGTCATCGGGGCTCACCATGTCATGTCTACAGTGACTAATTTAATCAATTCTTCTTTCTGTGTCTATGACACCATCCAGCCCTTCTGTGGACATAAAACATACGCACACATACTCCAGATGGAATGGCTCTCATTCACTAATAATTATAAACAAGAGCTCTTTTTTAACTGCATAAAATGTCCTCAAACAGGTAAATTTATTCATATCCTCTTTCCAATACTAATGAATGTGAAGTGCTTTATACAGGGATTCCTAAAATGGCAAATTCAAGAATTAGCCTAAAATATTTTCTTGACGTTTTTGTTTTAATAATATAAAAACACATTTTCATATCTATTTTTCTCTGATTCCAGTTAATGGCCAAATGACATGCAGGCCAACAAATATTAAATATTTTTAGTAAGTGCTTTATTTTGATTTATTTTTGTTTTTAAGTTATTTCAGCTATTTAATGTTTTAAATTACTAGCTTCTTATCAACTACAAACCCTAATTTGGAAAAGACTGGCTTATTAATACTAAAAATATATATATTTTTAAATAATAGGTAATTATGTCAAACTACATAGCAATGTTTTTTTGTTTTTTTTTCAAGAATTTATATTCTTATAATAAGGCTTTTTTCTTTACAATATCAGAACAGTTATTTTGCTCACAAAAAATAAAATGAATTTTAATGAAGAAATTATATTATACAGGTACATTCAAGGGATGCATATAAATGGCATTAACTATTTTAAATGCACAAATGCAGACAAAAAAAGAAAAGTGTTATCTCAGGCATTAATCCCAGTTTCTGTGAGAAAATGTTTGTGCACGCACAAATATGAGCGCACACACAGCTAGTCACACTGCGATTATGATTTCACATCCTTTTTCAGATGAGTGAATGAGAAAGAGAAAATCTGCAGTGGCACTTTATTGTCCACCATCAAAGGTGGAAAGACGGGAGAGGACGCAGTCAGACTGTGGGAAAAAGAGTGACAAATCACACCGTAACAAGCGCAATTTATCACTCGCCGCACTCGCCCTTTCTCCTTTATCTGCCGTGTACACAGAGCAGACACCTGTGGCAGACTAGGAGACAACAGCACACACAAACAGCAACTGCTAACCACACACACACAGATCCTGTTGCCTTTCCCTGTCCTCTGCGAGTGTGAGTTGGCAGGTCTTCAGGCTGGAGTTCAGCGGTTAGCTCTGTTTCAGGACTGATCCACTCAGGCAAACACTGCAACTCCTGCACAATCTCTCTTTCAAGCCCTATCACTCATTCTTCATTTTTTCCTCTCTCTTTCTGTTCATCCCTTTCCTACGCTCTGTCTTGTCTTGATTTGCTGCATTTGCGTTCACAACGGGTTGGTCAGTGACATTTGCGAAGATTTATCACATCAGTGTCCAACATAACAAACAAAGGAGGGCCGTGAGCACAGAGGGGGGGAGGGGGGTCATTGAGAGTCACCCGCCCAAAATGAGGGGATCGTAAGGCACACATCATCTGAGCAACACATGAGGATGCCAAAAACAAAAAATAACTACAGTAATTAAATCATGTCACCTCTAACATGTTAAAAACATATTTGTGCTTTAAAGAGTTACTCCACCCCAAGATTTGAATTTGGTCATTAATTACTCCCTCATGACGCTTCAATTCCGTTCATCTTCGGAACACAAATTAAGATTTTTTTTATGCGTTCTAATAATACCATCAATATCTAGGACATCAGTAAAATTAACCTATGTGACATCAGGGTTTCAACCGTAATTTTATGAAGCTAAAAGAACACACTTTGTACGTGAAGAAACCAAAATAAAAGCATGAAATTGTTTATGTTAATTCCATTGCTGTCTATGGAGAGTCGGAGAGCTCTCAGAATGCATCAAAAATATATTCATTTCTGTTTTGCGAAGATGAATGAAGCATTTACATGTTTACAGTGACATGAAGGTGAATACTTAATGACACAATTTTCATTTTGGGGTAGAGAACCCCTTTAATTGGTCAGGTTAAATGACTTCTTTAATGGCATTTTGCTTATATTGTAAACTTGCCTTTAAATGCAGTTCCAAATTAACAGAGAAGAACACAAAAGAAACTGAGAAAGATTTGAGCTCATATTGGAATTCCAGATGCTTGATTGTAGACATGATGGTGTCTTGATACTAAACAGTTGTTAAGACCTCTTCTAATAATATTGAGGAGGCCACTGTGAAATTACTAGTAGACACAGAATATTTAGCTTGAATATTATTTGTAGCAGTCACGGTTTAAAGGGAATTTTGGAGACAACCTCTTGGAGTGGATTTTAGCATGCTGTGCTTTAGTGTGCAGTACTCTCAGCATGGCAAAGCCCCTCTCTGAGAAGTTGTGTCTCTAAATTCATCCCTTATAAAGCAAAACTGCTACAGCCATCAATTCACAGCTTGTAGGGCTGCAACTAACTGTTATTCTGATAATGGATTAAACGAATGCTAAGAGGGATGTTTTATTTTCATTATTATATATAAGTCTTCAAAGACAGAGAATGAAACATCAGATCCCATCTAAACATCCTATGAGGCTTTATGCTCTAGCTATTATAGTGTTATTTATTGTTGATATTAGCGCGAAAGTATTCCTTCTAGTCACAACATGTAGAATACATTAATTTTACAAAATAAAATTTAATAGCAAAAGGAAATGAAAGGGGTTTGGTATTGCGACCGTTTCTTAAAACCATACTTAATTTGAAATTTGCTGTGATTGAGGAGGGATACGGGTGAGGTTAGGGACAGGTTTGGTGGTATGGGTAGGTTTAAGGGTAGCTTAAGCTGTAAGGGATGGGGTCAACAGTGTAATTACAAATATAATTACACAATGAATTATAGATGAACTTCATTTAGGTATTTTTAAATATATAAGTACAATGTAAAAACATGTATGTACACAATATGGGCATTGTCGCAAATTATTAATTTAAATGTAATTTAAGTGCATACTATAAAGGTCAAAAGTGAGACCGTAGTTTTATTCATCCCTGGTTAATAGGCTTTTTTTCTCTGGTAAAAAATATGAGCAAAAGATTGACACAAAGTCTTTATTTGCTCTCTATTTAATCTCATTGCTGTCTAGGCAAATCAGCTGAGATGCTCTAATAAAAAGATCTCATTTCAGATTTTTTATATAGGAGAGCTATAAAGAACAAGTAAAAATGCAGATGGAAGAAGCAAACAGTATAATGACGGTGAAGAGCACATTTGGCCTTGAGCGTGAACAGCAGACAGTGATTGAGCACCACATCAAAACTACGTGCTTTAAAATACAGAAGGTATAGCGCAGAAGAAAGTAAGCTGTGAGTCCTCTCAAAATCTCTTTGACTCTCTGAATGTCAGTAGTAGCAAGCACACACTGGCCAGCTGGAGACTCACAGTCAGCTGGGATTTCAGCTGGACTGAATCATTTTTGGGTAACCTCTTTAGAAGTGCGGTGGTGACTGGGCACCTGTGGTTTGCAGATAAATCGGAGAGAAATGGAGTGGGCTGCAGCACTTTTTTGTAAGCGATAAGTTCAAAGCAGCGGGGTGCTTCAGCCTCCTGGATCGCTTTGTGACGTTGTGTGTGGGGGTAATTATGGAGTCATTAAACTTGAAGAATATCTAGGGAAAAGTGAACTGCTTATGCCAAACACATGAAGGAAAATATCAAGAGCTGTGCAGGTGTATGCGAGGATTTCTCCTTTCCTTTCTAGCTTGGTGAAAAACAGGTGTGGGAGCTACCTTTTCATCTCACCGTCTGTCTCGGCCCATCTGTGTGTTTCCTCGTCTCTCTCTCAGTCTGTTTGCTTACATTGAGTCTCCATTTCAGTGTCGTAGGATGCGGTAGAGCTCTTGACTGCCCAGGTTTCTGTGTAATAAATCTCAGCCTTGAACAATCCCAGTAGAGGTGCTGTTGAAATGGCTGGTTTGTGTGGTAACCTTGACATTGCGAACCCCCTGGAGACTTCAATGACCAATACACCTCCTCATCAGTTACAATCAAACAGCGCTCACATCAAATCTTTCAAGTCCTTAAAAACTCTAATGGACAAACGTCTGCGTAATAAAGACAAAAAAATGATTCAATATGTCAAAACCAATTTTTTCTGATCTTTGATTTGATTTCAGTGATATAAGAGGTACTGTAAAGTACAGACTGGAAACAATAGGCAGAAGTCAAAATTGAACCTGTATATTCACGTTAAAGCAATAGTTCACCCAAAAATGAAAATTCTGTCATTGTTTACTCAGCCTCAAGTAGTTCCAAACCTGTATGGATATCTTTTTTTTACAGAACACAAGGGAAGATATCTTAAAAAGCTTGTAACCAAGCTGTTCCATAGAATTTTTTTCCTACTTTGGAAGTCAACGGTGACCCAAAACAGCCTTGTTACAAACTTTTTTCAAAATATATTCCTTTGTGTTCTGCGAAACAAAGATATTCATACAGGTTTGGAACTACTGAGTAAACGATGACAGAATTTATTTGTTTGGGTGAACTATTCCATTAACACAGCGCAATATGCCGCTGCTCAAGCATGACCCACCAAGCCACGTTTCTGATGGTTCTTTGCTTCTCACGAGATCTAATGCACTCCAACAGGATGCGGTATTTGGCAATAATGTGATATGACACTGGTGTCACTGAGATTTGACCCTTTCTTTTTAAAGGCCCTGGGGGAAGTTTACTGCATGGGATGGGCTCGCTATTTTTGAGGAAAACGCAACAGTTTGGGGGCATACAGAATATGACATTATGGCTCTGTTCCAAAACCTAGAAAGCTGCCTACGGAGGCAATATTTTAAGGCATCATAGGCGTGCTCCTGACATTGCACACGTTTAAATACTCAGTTCTTGTTTGGTTTCTGGTTGTTGTTTTTCTCTTATGTTGGCCAAGGCTGCATTTATTTGTTTAAAATACAAAAATATTATTACAATTTAAAATATATATATTTTTTTAATATAAAACTATATTTTAAAATGTAATTTATTCCAGAACGTAATTTTATGCTGATTTCATGCTAAAGAAACATTTCTAATTACTACGACTGTTGTGCTGATTAATATAGTGGTGGAAAACATGGTTCATTTCATGTCAGGATTCAACAAACAGCATAGCTTGTTGTTTTTGCACTAATCTTCAAAAAAGATTATTAAAAATATAGATGATATAGCATTTGGGAAAACACACTTTGATTTTGGTTTTTAGCTCCCTTTTGCCATTACTCCATCTTCCTCTTTTACTCTTTCCTCTCATATTTTATTGACTGTTTCAGCGTTGCTCTCCAGTTTATCTGAGGTGCTCACCTGAAAGCAGGGCAATCGGATTTCAAGCATTTCAAACTGGCTGAAAACTGGGGCTTTGCATCTAGCATATGAAGTTTTTGTCTCTTGCTGAGACAAGCTATAAACATGAAAGAACAATAAGTCAAACCAAGTTCATTTGTATAGTGCAATGCACAGTGCTCTTTACAGAAAACTATTCCCTAATGTCCGCATTGAGAAAGCCAACGGAGATTGTGGAAAAGACAGCTGGGGGAGCCCATTCTCCTCTTGAAATGCACATATGACAAACATGATTAAATTGCATGGTATGTAGAATGCTTTGATTAATAAATTATTTGTATGTTAGCAAGACAAATGTTTACATTGTAAGGATACTGGCTGATTTATAGTCTAAGTCAATACTATAAAACAGAATTATTCAGTGAATCATCCTTCACTGCCTGGCTGGTATAGTCTGTATTTGTCAGGAGACATCGCTCCCTATAACAGTTTATAGTCTTTGAAATCTATTCTAAAATGACTGGAGGATATGGCTATGTAATAGCTGGAATGTAATAACCAAATTTCAAATTCTGTATAATAGAGTCTACATAAGTAAATTGCTTAAGATTGCATTTGTAGTAAGTGTAACTAAATTAGCAGCATTTTTTAAAGATTACTTTAAGTGAGCTTTAGATGACTGTAAAGGTTATCTAAATGCAAAAAAAAAAACAACACTTTAAATGTCAGCCACAAATAACCAATCGATAACCAAAATGAGTGCAATTTAGTTCAATTACTAAAATGCTTCGAAATGCCCATCACTACATATTCTGAAGCTCAGATATCCCAAGGTAGAAGGAGGCTTCTTTCTTGTAGCTTTCAAGTATGTTTCTCTGATTATATTCTGCAAGCTGCAGTATTAAGATACATGGTAATATCAGTACTTATCATTCAATCTGGATGGGTTTATCATAAAAGAGAGTCTGCTTGTGAACTGCTGAGTCTGCTCTCATATAACACAAAGCAGCACTTAGGACTTCTCTTCTGTCATCAGCTTTTGGCTCTTCTACGAGGGCATGAATTACTCACTGCACCAACCCACTGACTGCAGTTGCCTTTGACGTCTGCTACAACGAACAGACGATATTCTTAACTGGTGTCATGAACAGAACAAAAGTGGCCTACTTTTTTTCACCCTCTCCTCCATTTTTCCTTCTTTCTCTAAAGCTTCCTCCCCTCTCCTCCATACAACATCCTCCCACCGATGCGCCTTCCCATGTCTCGAATTTTAAGAATTCCGCAGCCTTGCCAGGGATCAAAGAGGTATGAGTTTCATCCAATGAGAATGCCCCTCTCCGCATGACAACACTTGGCGCGTTCCAATCGGCTCGCTCCATTTTTCCTACTTCTGTCTGTCTGTCTGAATCACTGGCATAACAAAATGCGATTTATTATTCCGCGCTCTCACATTGTCTCAAATGTTAACAAGTACGTGTTGTTTTTTCCTCTTGAGCAGTTTATTTTTTTGGAGAATCGCAGACGGTGAGGCACTTCTAATCCATAAGCAGGGATTACTAAATTTAACTGAAGCCTTTGAAGTTACTGCACTAGATTTGGTCACAGACACCATATTGCCCCGAGTTTTGCACAGCAGGTCTCAGCGGTAATGAGGTAATGAATCGGCGGCCTCGCAGGATGAAATTATCAGCAACATCTTCATTAATATTTGTCTCTAAAAATACAGAATATTGTCATTTGGAACATATTGTGTAAATATCACAAACTTCACCGACAGAGACTCACTTACTTCATTCCACAACTTCTGCTGCTGTAACTGGAGAAACAAGTGCTGTCTACGTGATGAATTATTGAAATAAGTTGTGCCTAATTTAAAGGAGATCAGGGTTGATCGAGCGCTGGAAGGCAGATGTCAGTCAGAGTTGACACATGTGACAGCAGTGTGTGTCAGTGTCCAGAGGCGATGAGAAGGGCCCAAGGGAATAGCTGTCTTGGGTCATTAGTGAGGAGAGGGCTTGTGGGCAGGGTGGTCGGCCCTGTATCAGGCTGGACAAAGTGGGTCTGTGACGGATGACACGTGGGGCGGACAAACCCTCGATTCCGGTAAAGATGAGGAAGCCTGCACTGAGGCAAACTCGGCAATGCTTTGCATCATTAGACCCCGAGGAGAAGAGCGGCGGCTGTTGTTCAGCACAGCTCCCCCTATAGAGTATCAGTGCTGGGAGTGATGCAACTCCTGTACAGCTAGGGAGCTATTACAATATGCACATGCACTTAAGAAGAAAAAAGCAAAACAAACTGAAAATAACAAAGCAAAAATGGATTCAATTCTAAAAGCATGCTTTTCTGAAGCACATTGTGCTATTAATCGGCCCACTTCAGCTACTGTTGCTAACTCAGACCGTTTTTATACAACACCCTTTGAATGATCTGAATGAGTGTGATTTTCAGCAAACGTGTTCATAAACTGAATAAAATGGATTAGCTTTAATTCTTACGTGGGCTTGAATGAATCAAACGCTTCAAAGTATTTTTAACTGTCACGTTTCTTTGAAATAAATTGTGAAACTGCACAGAAAAATGCAGATCAAAATCAAGGTAAACACTACTTACAGTCCAATGAAAAGAAAAAAGCTATTAAAAGCGTAAACATCTCTGTTCCTAACATTTCTACGGTCATTACTGCGACTCTTCAGTTACAATCAACACTACGAAGTGCCATTACATAGATTCATTCACCTTAGAATTAAAAAAAGAAACAAATTTCAATCATTGTTAGTAAATTACACAAATAATTATAGGCAATAACATCTACATATATTTATGTATGTGTGAATGTGCATATATGTACATTTATATAACAGTGTGTAGGTGTTTTGCTTTTTCTAATGCCATACATAGTTTAATCCGCTAATCCATAGCATGAACCTCTGAAGATTAATTTCAAGAAAAGAAAATACAGTGTTTCACTATTATAAGTGACCTGGCAGCAACGTTTTACCATATTTTTGGACAACGTCCATAAAACTGCATTAAAACAAGCCAAATGCACAGATGCTCCATAGACTTACATGAGGAAAGAGATGAAGCCTGTTTGAGAAAATGGCGGATGGCAAACATTTACTACGGTAGGACTGAAAGAATGTTTGTTTTTTTAATATGGGCTTAGCAATAGGTTATTGTGTTTGGATAAGAAACACGGTCCCACTTTATATTAAGTGTCCCTAACACCTGTGTGCTTGCATAGTAACTAGATGAGTGTATGGAACCACCGTGTAAGTACACACCGTTACAGAGTATCTACAGCTGTAATATTTCTGTAAATTCATACATGTAACAACCCCCAGAATGGTGTGTGTAAGTACAAATGTGTAACAGGAGTTGGTGCACCTCTGTAACACCAGTGCATATACATGGTAACTCCTCAAGAACTGCCAACTTAATATAAAGTGTAACATTCTGGACACCAACCATAATTTAGATGTAAAGCCTAATAGACTGCCCGCTGCTGTGTGACATCAGAGTAATTACATGCTAAATCCATATCAATTGTATATTTAATATAAAGTGTAACACTTTATTTAGCAAAAAGCGCTGTTAGTCCTGTTACACATTTGTACTTTCATTACCAAAAAGTGTTGCTACCAATGTCCTGTTACACATTTGTACTTACACACACCATTCTGAGGGTTGTTACATGTGTGTAGTTACAGAAATATTACAGCTGTAGATGCTACGTATGTACCGGTTACTATGGAAGTACACAGGTATTAGGGATACTTAATATAAAGTGGGACCAGAAACCCAGTTCCCAAGTGCACAACAGAATTAAGTCTTTAAAAACAGCAAAGCCTATTCTAATGCTGATTGGGGAACACTGAAAGGTGAACAAGGAAAAACTGCTCTGAAAACTGTGTGAATTAAAGTCTAAGTGAAAATGGCTTTATAAATATTAATATTGTAATGAGTCATGTTTTACTTTCCAGATGAAAAAATCTTGCTCAATAAGACGCTTAATTAAAATGATCGTTGGAATGCTGTACATTAGCATGACAATGATAAGTGCCACAAAACCACCCATCTTTCTACTGCACATAAAGCTTTATACATTCAACAGGGACCGAAAGAGGAAAAGCGCATAGCTGTAATTAACATGAAGAAAAAACCGGGGATTTAACAGCAAACACTAATTCCATATGACCTACTTTTTCAAAAAGCATTTCCGGACTGCCTTCGGTTGTAGAGATACTGCATCAAAACAGCAAGTTCAGATGCGTTGGCTTTCCAATCATACTACGCTTTCATTTTCATTCAAGTTTCTCAATGAGAACCAAGACTAAAACTTATACAACAAAGCATGAAAGGAGAAACCACGGCAGACGGACTAAACTTAGTCCAGACTAAACTCCTGTCATTTAGTAATGATGAAGTGGTCCTTTGAGACACAGACCATTAGGCCGGAGGAGTGTGTGTGGAAAATGGGTACCATTTCTCACGCACTTCCTCTTCGACAGCACCAATGATGATACTCAAAGCATGGGCAGGAGCGAGGGAGTCAAGGATGAGAAGGGGATGAGAGAGATGAGTGTGTCCCTGGAAGACTGAGGCTGCTGGATACCAGTGATGGGAGAAGGAGTGTTCCCTTGTCTCTAAGCCTAGATGTTGAAATGTAGGCCAGGGATGAGAGGAAGGAAAATGAGGGGCCGCAGAGGTAATGGCTCTATGACTTTCCATAAATCATGAAATATGGCAGCATGGCGTCTAAGGCACAAATGCTTAGCTGGTGATGCTATAATGCCGAGATTCATCCTGGTAAACAAAAATAAAGAAGTAAGAAGATACAGGCTCCAAAAATGTCAATTACTAAGCTGCCTGAGATATCCTGATTATTACAGTATCACAGATGCAAACTTTGATTGCAATCAGGATGCCACAAGTTAAACTTTACATATGGGTGTGTCTCCTGACATAATCAAAACTCGACGAATATAAATTAGCCCTATCATACATCTGAGACTCATCAGACAACAATAATTACATTTACCAGATGAACAATCTGTCTGAATGGAAATACACCGGCAACTTACTGTGTATTATTCTCGCGACACTAATGCTTAGTCGAGATGAACGGTGATTTGATTATAATGAGTAATATTTAACTCAGTGAGCTAAAAAGGATTTCGTTGTCTAATTCGGTCCTCTACATGCGCGCGTTCGCAAATAAACTACTAAATAATTCACGGAGGTGTTTACGCTGTCGTACAGATTAACACATTTCCGTTACGAGTCCCAGACGCTTGCGTGAATAAACCCAATTAAAACTGTTGTTCCCATGTTTATGTCTACATAAGTTATCTCAGCATAATTATTATGAAACCAAAAATGATGCCGTACTGCATAGTGTCCGAGTGAAACATGTTAAGGCTCGCGCGCGCATCCTTATCGGTAGACTCTGCATTTATCACTGAACTTAAATGTCTCCCCTGAGGAAAAGGCGAAAACGCCGCTGAAAGTGCAACTTTCTGTGTCAGTGAGACGTAAATGGATCTAATAGTTACAGTGTTAGAGTCTTCTGTCACAGGAAAATCGCTTACCTTTCCTTTTCTCCATACTGCGAGCACAGCGTCCTTTCTCTATTTCTCTGTCACTCAGTCATTGTGCGTAACAAGAGTTCTGCCGGGCAAGAGCGCTTTTTCCTCAGCGGCGCGAATTTTGAATTCCTGTGTCGTATTCGCGTCGTTGTGTTTGTCAGTCAGGCGGCGGTGCTGGAACAGAGGGCTGATGGTTCGACAGAGAGATGCGCCACAGCGAGCGGCTCGGAGACGCGGCGGGCGAATGAACGAGCGTTAGGTTGGTGAGGTGAGCTCATAGTGTGTAATAGTCACTGAGCTGATTTGAATCAGGGCTCCTCCTGCGCGCCCCTCACGGCAATTCTCCTCCCAAAAATATATGTTCTGCGCTACGGTATCGCGGTTCTGTGCCTCAGGAAACCAAAATTAATCGCATCGGATACGCGGTGTTGTTTTATCGATATTTCATCGCTGATAACGTTTCCAAAGATCGATATTCATTAATCAGGTGCTGAAAGATTCATATTTGACATTCCGGCTGCCTTCAAGACAGAATAAGGTCTGAGCATGTAAATGCCTTGCTGAAACTGCCATTATTGACAAGCCTCAGCGGGCAAAATGTAACGCAGAGGAAAGAATTTGCAAGTTTGGTTGATGATTTAATCTATAAACACTACTGGGCATTATATGTAGTACTTTATGTTCCGGTATATTTTTAACAACCTTAACTCATCATAAAGGGACAATTCTGTTCACGTGCACGTGTTTCCTTCTTCCGTGGAACATAAAAGAAGATTATTTTGAAGGATGTTAAAAGTTGCTTTGGTTACCATATTCACACTGTATAGAAAACAAAGAGTCCTTTCCTAAAATATCTTCTTTTCTGTTCTACAGAATACAAAAATGCATAGTTTTTAAATGATATATGGGTGGTATAATGATAAACTAGTTTGAGTGAACGCTAGGAATAAACAGGTGTTAGTCGAGGTAGCTTCATATTTAAAATTTGACAGAAATTAAAATGATACTGTGCAGAGACAGAGATGCATTCAGTGGAATGAACTGTTGTTTAAAAATACTATTGTTCAGCTAATGAAATGTTCTTGCTAAAAAAAACACACACACAAAACCTAAAGCAGTTTTAAAAGTTGTGAAAATTATATAATCTAGAATCTTTGTACAATGTGCCATAGAAAGATTTTAAGCCTTGTTTTCATTAGTGTTATAATCAATATGCTGTCTAACTTGCCACTAAGGAACGTGTGCATAGCTTTTTAATTTAAAATGTGCACCCATTCACTCTTAACTGTGTGCTTAATATGTTGAAAATAACACGTGTCATCGCATTCAGTTGTTGGTTTGATGAATCATGTAAAATGATAGCTAAAAGTATATTTTCAAATACAAATTCAAAATGGTGATATTTGACCGTTGATTGTTTAAGTATTTTAAATCAGTTTAAAAGTTTAGCAGCTTGCAATTTACCTCACACTCTTTCACTGTTAAAACCGAAATGTATCTCAGAAAATTATATTAGAGTTCCGTGAAACCCCGCCTCCTTTGATTTGAGTGGTCATCTCAATCATTTTGAGATTGATGAGCACTTATACCACTCAGACCATGGGAAATGGGAACTTGTTTTGTCTGCTCACACATTTTAGCCGAATCTTTCTCACACCGTTCCAAAATGAATAACAATGGAAGTTGGAACAGGACTGGAGGAATATGTTGGGTCAGTTGAGGTAATAAACTAAAGCTGATCAGATCTTCTTATTAATGGCATTACGTAAATGCAGTCTTCTTTATTAATACATGTTTTAAATGAATCAAGGGTATAAAAAACCATAAGGTCTATTTGCTGTCACACAATGACAACAGAATCAATTTCCCTGGGATGTTCCCAAGGATTTCCAGGAAGTCACAGTGCCCTCGCTGTGGGCTTGTCAGCTTTGTGCTCGTAATGGATTCAGTCATGTCACTGGATATTATGATAATACATTACGTGTGAGTTAGACATTAGGAGCACAAAACATTACCCATGCAGCACCTCTAGCACTGCCAGGTGGTGTCACTTTCCTCCAAGACAAATTTGAAGGCCCACCCTCCCTTTTAGAGACACCGGCTGCGAACACAAGAAGTGATCTCATTAGAGCTTAATTCAGAGACAAACCGTCTCGCCTAAAACTGACGTTCTTTTGGCGTGAGGATCTATTTGCTGTGTTGCGGTGCCGCGTCTCGACCGTTTCCAAGAACCTTCGCATTGTGCGGTGAGACACTACAAAGCAGCCGGCTCTTCCCACGCGCGGGCATCCGTCCTCATTACCCCAGCACGGGCCCTGCTGCCAGCACTCACAAAGAAGCCAACCGCCCAGAGACAACGCAAGTACTGCTGCTCCAGCACTCTGACAAACAAGAGAGAAAGAGATGGAGAAGGAGAAGAACAATGGAGGAGAGAGACTCTAGAAGAGACGGTGCACCATGGATTTAAAAGAGCAAGAGTGGAGGCCAGGCTCAACCGTGTGTATGCAATCGCAAAAACCCACTTAAAACCAGTGGAAGAAAGGCTGGTGACATACATTTTGTGTATTGTTTTGAAGGTATGCCCATCCTGTCGATCTTAACCCAAGGGAAACTGAGAATGGTGGGCGAATACCTGCCAAAATGGTCGCAATATTGTACGGTATACAGAACAAGAAGGCATTGTTCGATTTTTGTGGCAAAAATGTAACTTTTTCTGTCTTGCTAACAAGGGAAAAGGTATTAATGACAAACACACATACAGTGAGAGAGCGAGAAACAGAGCTCAGAAATACTTAGTGGTGTGTATGACTCTCCAAACTCCCGAGTCTGAGAAAGTCTGTCTCAACTGCTAGCTTCGCACAGAGACACCTTTGTACATTCATAAAAACCTACATAGAGATATCTAACTTGAATTAGCAAATTTGAACTGAATAATTTTAATAATGTTCAGGAAAAGCATCAAAAACTAAACAAACAAACTGCCAGACCTTGACCCAAGAGCAAGACAAATGAGAAACTTGCCCGCGCAAACAAATTATGTTAAAAGGATTGACATCAGTTTGAAATGACATCACTGCCTATGAATGACATCACTGAATATCACCCTCATCTTTTATTGATGTCTAAATGCAATTCACATTTCTATTTAATGACAGCTGGAGGTTCCCCCGTGCCAAAATGGTGTTACTGCTGGACCTTTATAATGTCATTTCATATCGTTGACCTCTGTTATGGGTATCAGCACATGACTGATGAAGAGTTACTAAAGGTACTACTATTTTTGTGTTATTTAGTCTCTTTTTTCCATATTTTCCTTCCCAAATGCACAAGTCCATGCAAACATCAGTGCAGCTTTGCTTTGAATTAATCAGTCTTTGTCAAAAGACAGAAAAAAATCAATCAATCAATACAATGAAAGGAAGCATGCAATCTAGTTGCAGCTGACCCTAAAGTTACGTAAAAGCAACAACATTTGGAAAAATAATAATAATAAAATAATAATTAACACTTGTTAACAAATTAATATAAATGTGTTTTTTTTTAAATAATAAAATTAATCAAATGTATTTATTATAATAAATCAATACATAAAATATATATATATCAAATTCTGTTGAGACCACAGAAACAAAGGAAAAAAATTTGAACCCCTATTTGCATGTATTTGTTCTATGAAAAGTGTTCATGCTGCATGCATGAGCAACAGAGTGTCACCGAATATAAAAAAAACCCCAGCCAATCAAACATGCACATTGACAGCCTTTGTTTCATCTGTTCATCAAAACATAATCAAATTTGTTTTTTCAAGCACGTCTTTGCATCTGAGCAACAGGATTTCTTGTCAGATGTCAGTGCGGTATCTTACATGCTGCCCACCACCAAGAGGGGTGGATGAAATTACCCCCCACTACACAAAGTAACAGCATTCGGCTGATGGTGGGTTTTAATTCCACACCCAGCTTCAGTATGTCCTCAATTTACGAACTGCAGAGCAAGTTTGTCCTCATCTTGTGCAGGAAAGTCACAGGCGGATCTAATGCGGCGTGGGCAGAATCTTTCTGAGCTCAAACGCAGAGAGTGGAACCAGAACATTAAGCACTCTAATGAGCCACTCAGGTGTTCTGAGCTGACCAGAATGCTGAGGAAGATCAACCTTCGTTCTGCCTAGGACACGCTTTCTCTAATAACCCGCTGTCGGTCCAAGCATGAAACGTAGAAGCCGATCGTATGGCAAACCATTTCTGACCTCAGTTAGCTCTAGGTAAAGTTGAACTAAGTTAGAGTGTTTCATCTTGATGCCGCATTGGCTATTCACAAACATTCTCCCACAGACAGTCCACTAAATGCCTGACGTACATAGCAGACAAAACCAAATCACCAGTTCAAATCTGACTGGCTGGCTTTACACAGCTTTCCAGAGTCATACGAGGAACAGGACCGCAATGAGCACATTTGAGGAGAAAAACTAAATTTACAATGTTGGTGGCAGTAAATCTACGAATGAGTTTTGTTTGTGACAAAGGTGCATCAGGTAGTTTGGTGCTAATTTAAAAATAAAAGTTTTACACAGAAACCATCACCTGAATTCTGTACACTTAAATGAGATAAATATACATTTTTCATACACTCAGCTGCCGCCTCTGTATTTGCTAGTAATGCACTTGGTACATTGTTCGGTGACGTGAAGAGCAAAATTAGACCATATATTATATAAATATTGCGCTTTACAATGAAAACAATGAAAGAAAAAGCAGAAAAGGTCTAAAGCCAGAAGAAACAAAAAAGTAATGTTTGTTATACAGTACACCTTAGTCAATGTAACACTCAGTCTGTTTCTGTGTTTTGGTTTCCCCCGTCTTGTTGTAATTTTGGTTTAGTCCTGTCATTTTGG
>JAUMHP010000031.1:5383098-5402169 GCA_032361065.1 Enteromius trimaculatus | reverse complement strand
CATTTGTAAATCTCCGTGTCCTCGCCTTGCGATCTGTCTTCCGCACTGCACGAGCGGCTACACCCCGATTGTGACAGTCATAGACAAGGTGGAAATATTTGGTGATAGAAAGAAATGCTGAGTAATGATGTCCCAGTTGCTTTTTTGTTGAACTGGTAAGGGAATCACTTACACACCTAAAAAGGATTTATACTTATCCGTGTCTCTAAATGGCCATGCAGTGAGTAGTGCCATTGTAGCATTGTTATTTAAAGTACAATTAAAGTAATGCTTGCTAAACAACTTTTGAAGTTCTTATTATTTTCAGACTGATTACAAAGTTTTTGCATGCTTGTGCTAATTTCTTGTTATTCTTCCCCCCCCCCCAGCACAACCGTTGGCAGACCAACACTACTGTGCAATTATTTAAATGGGCTTTCCCATGCAAGCCTGTTATTGAGGTACTGCTTTTAAATGGTATGAAGAAACACAGTAATTGTGCCTCGTCACTTTGCATGTCTTAAGGCTGACTTTTCTCGAGATTGAAAGGGATAGCTCACGCAAAATGAAAATTCTGTCATCATTTATATGTCATTCATGTCATTCTAAACCTGTTCGATTTCCTTTGTTCTGGAACACAAAAGATGTTTCCTTTTCCACACAATGAAAGTCAATGATGCCCAGTGTAGTTTTGGACTGAACTGATTATATATCAAAACAGCATTCTTCCACAGAGTTCCCCAGAAGAAAGGAAGTCATTTAGGTTTGGAATGACTTGAAGGTGAATAGAAGCTACATACGTTGGTCTTATCTTTTGGCGTTTGAATTGACGAGAAGATCATCACACTAATAAAGGTTGAGTCTGGCTATGCTTCCCTACTCCGCCTGCCATCTCTCTGCACACGCTGCATCTCTCCACAGGGATGCCGAGCCTTCTCCTCATGCTTCTGATCCTGGCAGTGGGCCTATTGTGTGGCAGCATCCTCTCGTCTCGTATGAGTCTCAAACACATTCACATTCCAGGAGCAGTCTCTGTCAAAATGGCATCAATGGCTATACGGCACAGAACGGCCTTTGAAAGCACCTCAGCCTCTATTACCTCCCATAATCGAAAGAGATGAGAAAGAGGCAGAGGAAAGAAAAAAGGGAAAGTCACTGTGGTGTCAGCGACTGGTTTGTTAAAAGTGTCTTTCCCCAAAGGTGCACCAGTCTCTGTTTAAATTCACTTTATCTGCCTCGAGTCTTTTCTTTTACTGTGAAGCACATTCTTCTCGTTTTGTTTCTTCTTTTCCCAGATTCGTTTGTTTCTGCTTGGCCCTTTTACGTGAAGTAATTTCTCCTTTTTGTCCTCCCCTGCCATGTCAAAGCTCCCATGCTGGGAACCACTCCCCTATAAAAAAATATGGCACCAGAAAACCTCATTTTTTTCCTAAATGGAATCTTTCCACACTGCTGGGCGTCAGATAAACAGATCCAATTTGGCCTCTTGCTGGTCGTCCCATAATGAAGTCAAAATGCAATTATCAGTAATGTTTTAGAAAAGAGCAGATATAGAGGAACGGGGTGCAGCACACATACAAAGCACACACACTCGTACACACGAGCTCTGGGATTCAGTACTGAGACGCCTAGAACTGATGATATAAACAAATAGAGGGAAACACAATAGTCCAATAGCTTGTGTTCCACGGGAGACATTTTCAAGCAACATCATATAGTTTTTCATTCAGAGCAGCAAGATTTGCCGTGTGTAACAGTTCTTTTGTGATGACAGCGAGCAGAAAGCAATTACGCCAGCGTTGTTTGAGTAAACCACGCGCCTGAACCGAATTTGCAAGCTGCCAGGTGCTGTAGACTTTTGCAAGCCTTTGTGCCATCCAAGCTAATAAAATGCTGTTATTATTCTCTATGCGCCCATTTTTATTTAATTTTTTTGCTGAATGCAAATAGATCTCTCATTCTTGTTTTTTTTTTAACAATTAAACTGCTTTGTGCACGGGTCCAGAGCAGCAATGAAAGCTCAATAATTTTCCGAATTCGATGCATTTGGGAGAGCTTGAGGTTGTGAGTGCTTATGAATTTTATTATGTGCAACAAAGCGAGCATTGTGCAGAAAACCTTGAAATTGTGGGTCATTATTTATTGACAATCAAATAGTTCCAAACCTTTTTGAACATATATAGGACATTAATAATAATTTCTTAAAAGATTAAATGTGAAAACTGTGATGTTTTTGAGTAAGTGGGGTCCAATTATGTCTTTAATTTTTGGACAGAAAAAATTCAAGCATTATAAATTGATTTAAAAAAAAAAAGGATTTGGAGATTTGGAAAGACATACAAAAAAAAAGTACTCCAAAAACATACCTATGCATAGAATTCACTACAAGTTCTAACTGAAATGAACAAAATTGACATTAAACAAACCAACTTTTAACACAAATTATCACAGAGGCAGATTATAATTTTTTGTGTGGTTCCTTGCACAGTATGTGATTACGTCAAACACTTTTACTACACTGAACAAAATTATAAACGCCCCATTTTTCATAAGCAGGACACTTTTTCTATGTACATAAAAGGCCTATTTCTCTCAAATACTGTTCACAAATCTGTCTAAATCTGTGTTAGTAAGCACTTCTCCTTTGTAAAGTTGCTGGATATTGTGTATGTTGCACGATTTATAGTATTATAGTATTATAGTGCTTGATTTGTGAATTAATACATTTTGATGTTTGTCATGTCCCAGGTTTATGACACTGTAAACTTGCTAGGTAGCTCACCCGGTACATGAGCTTAAAGACGTGTAGAAACAAGCTACGAAGTTGATGTAGCAAATGTGTTTTATTTCACATTGCAGGTTATTTTCAAATATGCTAGGGCATTTTTAGCACAACTCACTGGAAATGTATCAAATCAATCATCTTTGTCATGTTTTAAATAAAACCTAACAGGGTCCTCCTAATAGACATTTTACTTTCAAATCGTCCCAAACACTCAAGAAGCAGCGTAGGGTTTTGCAGATATGTTGCCACAGGTACATTTTTCCAATAAGCTTTGAAAAAAGGTCATTTTCAATGTTCTGCAGAAGAAACTACAGGTAACAGGGAAGGACGGACCATTAAATACAGACCATTCGAGAAATATCAGCCAATATAATTGCTAGCCCTAGCTTTTAAAAATAATTACAAAAGAATTACCAGTGTAAAGTTTTTTTGGAAAAAAAGAACTAGACTCGGGTAATAACATATATCTTTCAACTACATCTTCACTCAGACGTCATTACAGGAGCAGTACTGTTACATTTTGAAACTCTAATTGAAGGTGCCGTACATTCCCACTCCCCCGTCCTCAGGGAGTGTGTCAGAGAACATTGAGTCAAAGAGCCACTTTCCATTTCTTCTATGTTGTATGCCCCTGGAGCCCTCACTCCCAGTCCAGATTTCTGCTCATAAAGTGGATGTCCCCGCTCATTAAATTTCACTTAGCTGTGGAACACAAGCCTGGATGCCGGCACCAAGTCATGCCGTCCCCTCAGAAAAAGGAGGGGACGAAGAGGGACCAGCGGGACCATGCTTCTCTGAGCACTTTGCCAGGCTTCCACTATGTCTCCTGATTATTAAATGAGAAATACTGAATGAGACTGAAAGCTGGACAAAGAAACAGGCCAACAAAAAAATATGGCCCCAGAGATGGAAGCATGTACAGTAGAGCAACTGTGTGTGTGTGCGCGTGTGAGCGACCCGGTGAATTCAGTACTGTAGGTGTGTGTAGTGCCTGCTAGGCTGCGGAGGAGATTATAGAACAGGTGGTGCACTCTGTAGAAGACGACACAATGAAGACCAGATACTGCAAAGTTAAACACACACCATAAAACACCATTCTCAGAAGGCTAGCCGATGGCTAGAGAGGCAGTGGGGGAGAAAAACATTTTGAACCTCACCTAGGAGAGATCTGCTTGTTGGATGCAGGCAACAGTTCGCACTAAGAACTGCAGTAGTCAATAATCATACCAAAAAATAAAGTAGTCCTATTTCCAGCCTATCTTTTCGAGGGCAAAATTATTGGAAATTTTTCTGGAGTGCATTTGAATAGAAAGAGAGACATTTTGAATAATCCATTGTACTTGAAATGAACCAAAAAAGGATATGAGAACAAACGCCGTTTGTTAAATAAAGCATATTTTCCCAATTCATCTCAACTGACAAGCTTCTTTGGAACAAAAAGTTTTGAAGTACTTACACTTACTTACTCAAGCACTTACTCAAAACTGCTTTTTACCCATGTTGTTGAAAAAATTCACACTAACACATGAAGTACATACTGTACACACTCAGAAAAAAAACATTTCACTGCTTGAAATTCCAAGCTTTCACAGGGGTGTTAACTTTTCAGTATGTTTTAGGTACTAATATGTACCTTTAAAGTACCAATATAGACATCTTTGGTCCAAAGGTGAAACCTTTAAAGGCCCCAGCAAAACCCTTTGTACATTTTTTTTTTCTGAGAGAGTACAAGCTCCATAAATAAAGGCCTCCTGGCTCAACCAGGACTTAAACCCAGAACTTTCTTGCTGTGAGGTGACAATGCTACCCAGCGAGCCACCACTGCCTCCCAGTACTCATACTTATACAACAGTGCAATACATTTTGTGACATTTTTCATGCATCGTTGTTAATACTAGTCCTCTCTGACACTATGATCTATTGTTTTTGATGATGCTAATTCTCTGAACACTCCGATCACTTGTTTGTGCAGCAGGTTATGATAAACGAGTCATAACTTACTAAAGCCTAATTAAAATGCTTTCCTGACACTGCAGAGAAACAGCAGATGTTAGCATAAGCTGACATGAGTTGAATGTCAAATTATAAATTCCTTTTCATGTTAAAATTTAGACTATAATACATTTTGAGAATCACAAAATCTCAATCAACCCCAAATCCTGCATCCAGGCTATGAGAACCCAACCAAAAACACTAGATTTGACCAAAAATAGGAACTATTTTATATTATTTGTGTATTATCTGTACAGCGGCTTTTACAAAAACTTTTGTCATCTGTGATAATAAGAAGATTTAGTTAAGTCAACATATTAGAATGATTTCTAAAGGATTGTTTAATCCCCAAGACTTCACTTATGCCTGCTGAAAATTAATCTTTGCCATCACAGGAATAAATCACAGTTGAAAATATATACAAAATGGAAAACAGTTATTTAAAAAAAAATGTGTAATCATATTTTACAGTTATACTGTTTTACTTTATTTTTCATAAAAAAAGGACATAACACTTTATTCAAAAAATATTTAAAAAAATGTACAGACCCCAACCTGTAGTGCATTTTATGTCATTTATTTAACATAATTAACATACTGTAAAGGTATCTGGGTACCAACCGTCTCTGTGTGAAAAAAAAGGCTGTAGGTCATTAGTCTGATGTAATCTAATGCCTCCTATTGAGACTCTGCACTCAATTAATTGGACAGAGAGTCACCTCACCTTTCCAAGTTAAAAAGAAAATAACTAACTAACAAAAAAAAACAAAAAAAAAAACTGATAGCATTCCTTTGACTTCACCCTAATTAATTACCATTGCACCTGGGGAACATGAGACCAACATTGCAGATCTGCAGTCATATCTTCCTCCTTGTTAAGGTTAGGCTTTAGTGAATATGAAGCCATATGTCATGCAGTGATACTTTCTATGAGACAAACTTGGAGTAACATGCATTTTGAGATGTGCTGCACAAATAAAACTGAAAAATGTTTTCTTATGATGCAAATTAGAGGTGCTTGTGAAGATCTGCCTGCAGAGTTTAGTTGTATCCCCTAGCAGCGCAAGTCTTTCCAATTCATTCTCCATGCACAGGGAACTCTGGCAACGTGAGAGCATCAAAAAGTTGTGAAATGCTAAAACTTTATGCAAATGAAAGGCAAATAACCCTGAACAAAAGCCAATATCTGTGAAATGAAGGCAAGCCAAGGTTGTAACACTGTTGTCAACAACGCTGGAGTTTTAACTGTATTTATATACATAGAGTATCAGTATATTGAGTTGGGTGGTTGGTGTTTTAACGCAATACCAGCTTCCTTTTCATGGTGAGTAACAGGTAAAAAAAAAAGCTATTTAAAAACCTATGAATCATATTCTCTAAAATGGATTCAGGGTGGACTCTGTTAAAAATGTCTTTGAAAGTGTTGCTAAGTAATATAATTTCCCAAGAGAAACCAGCACAATGTAATGAAATATGTTTCAGATATACTGGGCTCTCGCTTAAGAAGCATTGAGATATTAAGAACCTCCTATTCTATTGAACAATTTTTACAATTACATAATAGTCTATGGTAGTTTAGGGATCTGGAATGGCATAAAACACATTTTGTGGAAAGGGATTTTCCTGCATTTTCATAATGTCTATAGTACAAATACAAAATAATGTGTTTCCAGTTCCAACAGTTAAAAAAACACACAAATCTAAATCTGTTATTGTTAGGAAGTATTTCTAGTAATAGTCTTTATATAATCTAATGCTAAAATTATAGCATCAGCTTTAGAAGTAAACACTCTGACTAGAAATTTAGACTGTTATGATGATTAATGATTAACAGCTGACACGGGTTCTCCAGACTTTGATGCATCTGTACATACACCCTGATTTCCAATATTTGTTGTAACAAAAGCAAGATATCATGTATGAAATATAGAATTTCCCCAAACTTTAATCAACATTGTAAACCTTGCTTTAAAGTTTTTCACACACACCTCCAAATCAGCAATTTCATCCGCATTGTAGACTCATTCGGCAACACACCTGACTGTAATTTTCAAATGAACCTGAGGACCTCGATAAGCCCCGACCTTGACATCAGGTGTGTTTGATCGTGTTGCAGCTAAGCTCTGTAGGAAATTAGATCTCCAAGAGTGAGATTGAGCATCCAAGGTAAATGGAAAATCACAGGCCTGCTTCGGTAATGGATGGTAATGTAGTCACAATCTACGTAGTGTCACAGTGATCCTAATTCTGTTGGTACACACCCTGAGAACTACAGAGTCCCGGCTCAGATCTGTGAAACAATCAGGAGAAGCACAGTGAAGAGAATCTGATTAGCCCCACTCGAGAGTCCAGTCCAGCTCCACCATTATCCCATTACTGCAGTGTGTCCTCTCTCTGCTGCAATTAAGACAAACCTTCAGAGACATAAGAGCTCCATCTCTTTATGGCAAATGCCATCCATCAAACATTTAGCTTCATATCAAGGGAGAGAGCGG
Source organism: Enteromius trimaculatus (assembly GCA_032361065.1). Taxonomy (NCBI): domain Eukaryota; kingdom Metazoa; phylum Chordata; class Actinopteri; order Cypriniformes; family Cyprinidae; genus Enteromius; species Enteromius trimaculatus. Next base: position 5,394,918 of record JAUMHP010000031.1, on the reverse strand, counting down.
TTGAGGCTCTTTATCGGTATGTCCGTTCACTCCATAGCTGGTATGAAATCACGGCGACGAAGCTCTGGGCATCTCTGCGGCGAGTCAGCCAGGCTGATGCGTCCTACGAGGCTCTGTGGGGGTCGAGAGGCTGGACTGATGAGATAGGATCTGATGTGTCCTTGCCAGCTGTGGAAGTTTAATTAAAACCTCCAGACACGCCACCGTGGGAAGTGCGAGTGTGAGACGAGAGACAAAGCCAGAGCGCGCGAGATTTGTTGTCCAAAACAAACAGATCTAGATGAGCTAGGCCGTGCGCTTGGCGAAAAGCGGGGCATGAAGCGGTGGTGATTTAAAGTACTTCTAGTGGATGAGTGGGGATGTAAATGAAGGTTGTGAAGGGTCTTGTTAGTGGGTAACAAGCCATGGCATTGATGTCACTCCTCAAGAATGAGATAAGAGGCGGAGAGGAGACAGGTAGAGGCTCTCGAATTCAAGCGTGATATATGGCAGCTGGATCCGACTGCAAGACTCAATGGTTTGCTCCATCTGCATGCACTAAACCTCAGCAAAGCACTACAGGTGATGTGCTCAGTTCAGAGTCAATGTTAAGGTTTGATAATCAGCTCCAACTAGTTTTGTTACCAACTTACAGCTTGATATTTTGGGGAAGTGGGTGACATTTGCTACTCTTCTTAGTCAAAAAAGTGATAATGACAAGAATTTACAGAGAAGAATGAGCGGGAAAAGGTTAAGGAGCAGCACAGTCAGTTATTATTATAGTCAACAAAGGGAGCATCCACAAATTTTTTTCTACTAAAAATGTATTTTTGGGTATCAGCATTTTTAATTACACACCAACATACGGTACATATTGTAGCAGGTCAGATTTCAAATATCCAGGGCTGTCGGCAAAAGATAATGCTATCGTGCAGAATTTATCGTTTTTGTTTTTCAAAAGTCTAGTATTATTATTAATATCATACAATCCTCAGCAAAAGTCTCATTAAAACACATTTTAGACATTTAATATTAAAGAAAACAGCAATGTGCTCCAGTAATATGACAAGTAAAGATAATTTTTTTAAAAATAATTTTTATATCAGTAAGTCTGTTATAAGTAAGTTATCTGACAGTATGTTACTATATAATGTACTTTAACTACATTACTTTCACAGTGTAGATCAAACTTTAACTATATTATATTTAAATTCTAACTTATATTTTAGCTTTTTTAAAAATTTTATTTTCAGTTTCCAAAAAAATTACATTTGTATTCAGTTTAACTTTGAAATAAAAAAAAGTTAAAAAGTAAAAAAAACCCCAAAAAAACCCAATAATTTAACTTAAAATAATCAATTCAACTAAAATAAAAATCAAACAAACTAATACAAAATTATTCTAGATATTCACAAAAAAATGTAATAAAAACTGTCACAGTATCTCAATGATACTGAAAAAACACTCACTTGAACCCACATAAAGACACAAGCTATCATGAGCATGTGCTGAGCAAGCTGTTGTACGTACCAAGTCTGACTTCAATTTGTATTTTAAAGAAAGAAAAAAACCCTAAAAAAACCAAACTCCAAAATCACTGGTTAACGTTAATCTGGAAATGAATAATTGCAGTGACTTTGTAAACCTACTTACGAGCAAAATCCTTCCCTACCTGGAAATAATTCTCAGTTTTTGTTATCAACCTCAAAAAGATTGTGACAGGAGGGAAACTAGGGAATATGATGAGATATTTTGCACAAGCAAAACATATTTACCTGTGTTGTTGTCACTGTCATTCTCATGCAGTGACACCTTCCTACTTCCTTTCAGGATGGATGAGGGGAGAGAAGAATGGCAGAGATTGTGTTTAGCAGGCAAAGGCAAATCGCGCATTTGGAAAACAGCAGGAAACAAAAACACGACAAACGTAGCTTGTGAGACAAACACTGAAGAAATTGTGGAGGTAAAACAATGTGCAAAGAGGAAAGCCGACAAGAAAACAAGCCAGACAAGATGCCGTAAAAAAAGCACTATTGTGCTAACTCGTGAAAGGCAAACGGAAACTTCTAGAAATAAATACCCACTCTAATGAGAGAGGTGACCTATCGATTGTCTGGAAGAGAGGTGAGGGAGCTGACAGAGAGCTGGGAAGAGGATGATAGAGGCTTCTGTGAGACAGATTGAGGAAAGAGACTGTGAAACCATAACAAAGGCCTGATCCTGTCCAAATGAGAGCAGTCAGAAATAATCCCAAAGAGAGCGCCTCTGATTTATGATCTGACAGTATCCGCCTGGAACGCTTCTCTCTCAAACACCGTGCCCCAGTCACAATTTACAGGCAGCCTAGACAGAAAAAGACACACTGCAGTGAGGAAAAAGACAGCTAGCGCACATTAACTACCTGCAACAGCAGGGCAAATGGAAAGTGGAGAGATAGATTAAATACTACATTCTAAGTGAGCATTTTCGCTAGTACTGACCAGACTCGTTTTACAGATACAGAGCTAACTGCTGGACTTTTCTTTTATTTCACTTGTGTAGACCATGCAACTTCACGTAACTGACGTAAACAGTGAGCAGAGGACAGTTGTTGCTCATGCTGGTGTGAAAGTCTAATGTTGTAACACTGAGTTTATAAGACTATTTACAGTGGCGCCTGCTTTTGATAACCGCATTACAAGTTGGTACACAACTGCTCAATCATACACTGCAAAAACATTTCACCTGTTTCAATTTAAAAACTTTAGTTACGTTGCTGCTCTGAAATTTTAAAAGTCCAAATAACTTTGACTCACTTTATTGTACATATAAGTAAAAAATTTAAGATGAAAAAGGTTTACTATTTAAAAAAAAACTATTTACAAAAAGCTTCCATTTGTTAACATTACAAATATTGAAGAATATTTTAACATTAAAATATTACAAAATATATTAAAGAATATATCAGCTTATCTTAGCTAATATCAAAATTAAAAGCTGTGAATATTTATGAACCTGAGCTAAAATGAACTAACAATGCCAGTGCAAAGAAAGAAAGAGCATTGTTTAAATTTCAGCCAGGACTCCACAGCACAATGTACTGTAATGCAGTGCAAAATTAATATTAATACAGTATATTGTGCCCTTAATGCTTTAACTAATAGGACTATATTGTAAAGTGTTACCCAAAAAAATGCATAAAATATGAAAACAATATATGAAAAGTATTAATGTAAAAATGTATTCATATTACAGTATATTACACATTTTATTATTTAAAAAGATGAAAAACATCAGTTAAGAATCAGTTTGAAAAGGCTGGAAAATGATTGTGAGAAGACAGTTAACTCCTACACCGTCACAACACTTTGCAGCTTGGCATTTTCATCTTTCTATATTATATTTTCAGAGAGCTAGGGTTAATTTTCTAGTTGAACTAGTGGGTGAATTGAATTCAGAAATTCTTCACCGGGAGACACTGTATTCAACTTCGCACAGTCAGAGATTACAAGATCTACAAAAGTGAATGTATCCCATTTTAAAAGTATTGTTCTGTATATCAAAGGACAGATTTCCCTTCCTTATCATCTTACAAACCTGGAGCTTTTGAAGCTTTTAGCACATACCACATACCACATGATAGACACTTCAAAAATCATCCCTACATGGCCGACACATGAAAAGCCAATGGGACCGCTTCCAAATAATAAGCAGCAAAGCTATTTCTGCAGTAGTTTATGCGCCAACAACACCGCCATAGCACTGCCAAAGAGTGAAATAATTCCTTAGCTGAGGTTTAAGTGGGGCTTTACCACAGGGATCCCTCACTTGCTCGTGTTTCTTGTTCCTGGGCAGCTGAGTGGAGAAGTGCGACATGGGTGAAGCTGAATGATCTGACAGCATCGTGTGCTGTCTGCTAAATTTAATCGCCTCTGTGTTTGGACTCATCAAATATGAATTTAAAGTTTTTACTTTCCAGAAGAGTAAAAGGGGATGGCGCAACATCTTTGACTAACCGACGGCAATTTTGACTGCAGTGTAATGAAAGTAAACAAGAAAACATATACATAGCAGAAGAAAAAAAAATCCAAAAGAAAATCTGATCTGACTGAAATAAAACTAAATGCAATAAAAATATATTCTGATGAGTAATACTGTATCTCTTACAAAGTTTGTTTCTGTAATTTAACAGCTTTTTCCATTCAGAGGTCATGTGTTTAAATAGTGGCAAATCAACTTTTTTATTAAACCAAAAAGTTTGTGCATATGCCTAATACAATGTATGAATGTAATTATTTTTGGCCTTTATGTAAGGGATAATATACAGCTAGCAGGTTTTTGAATAAAGCCCTGAAATCCATGTTGTACATGTTGAATTTAATGTTGAAGTCCTTCATTTTAACTCGTTGTTAAGTATTTTTAAGCCACAGGATGGCGCCAAACTGTCAGCGCAGTGATAAAATTAATAACAGTCAATATGATGCGTAGTACTCGAATGAGCCTGTGTTATTAGTTTTACCAACAGAGTCTGACGAGCAATTCGTACATATTCATACGAGGTGCCAAATTTGTGCCAATTCGTACGACCTCACTCGTACGATTTTGGACAATTTGTCTAAAACCACGTGATGGGTAAGTTTAGGAGCGGGTTTATGTTTAGGTCATTCGTACAAATTCATACGAATTGGCATCTCGTAAAATACATACGATTTAGTGAGGTCGTACAAATTCATACGAATTAGCCAACTCATAAAATATGTACGAATTGCCGTGAGATCAGGTTGGCTTTACTAGTAGTTATCTGGGAATAACAAACCTTGGAATGTGGCGACTGACCAATCAGAATCGAGTATTCCACAAAGCCGTGTAATAATGAAGGTGAAAAGAAAATGTTATACAAAAGCAACAACTAAATGCATATACAATGAAGCAAACACATGCAGCTATAATAAAGTAGGCCAAGCAAAACTAAATTGCCTCTACAGACTTGTGCGAACGAGACAAGACTTGACTACACACATCATTTAACTACAGGCTTTATGACGTGCCTATATTTCTAATCTAGTGAACACCCTCAGTAATAGTTCACCTTCGTATCTGTGTTAGCATCTTCGATTAAGCCGCATGCCAGCTGACTGTGCAGTCCAATGCTTCCCTCATGAGTTTCCGTGAACTACTTGATGCTTATAGCCCAAGATCAAAGAGAGTGAGATTATTTGATGGTGTTACCACTGCGACAGTGCTGCCCGCTCCAGGTCTATTTGAAGGAAACGGGGTGGCTTACCGAGCAGTGTGGGAATTATCAATTGGTCCTTGAGGAGTTTTCAGAGGAAACCAGCATGTCTGAGGATGGCCATCGGGGAGTTGGAGATCTCAAAATTAGAGTAGTGAACATTTTCAAGACAGCCTTTGATGACTGATATTGATTTGTTTAATTACTTTTTAATGATTGTCTCTTTTATGCCATTATCATGAATTTTTAATGTTTTGTTCTACTTGCTAATATAATTCCTTTGTGAATTGAATTAACTGTTACAAATATCTAACATATAATTCCATGAAATACATTATATGTAAATAAATTAAATCAGATATTAAAAATGGTTACACTTTATTTTAAGTGTAATTATTCATACTGAGTAAGATTCATTAACTACATGTACATACTATACAGTTATGATTACAGTTACTTGCATGTAATTACGAATGTAAAATCTAACAAAAACACCATAAAATATTTTATGTATGTGTGTTTGTGTGTGTTTAAAGGCAATGTGAAAAATACTTAATTATTTTTTATGTGTGTTAACCAAAGTGGTGACCTTTCTGTGTTTCAAGTACACTCTCCTACCTTTTTAATAAATGCAAATTAGAAAAGCTTCCTAGAAATTCATTTAACTCAGTTTTTCACAAATCCCGCTCGCAAAATGAGAATAAAACGATCAATGAATAAGAACGATTTTTTGAAAGCAGTCACTAATAAATATTCCTAAAAAGCATGCATTTTGACGATTTTTAGGGCAAAGTGTGCAACCTCACGTTCAAGTTAATCACTGAAGGTCCTAATGCGATAGGCGAAGGGTTCTATCTAGTAATATCTGGCACCCATTTACTCGCCCTGACGGGTGCACCTACATTCAAAGCCGTATCATTCCTTTCAGTTCACTGACCTCCTCGCGCTCCTATTCTTTCCCCTCTTCTATCCCACTGCCTCATCACAGACAGGCATTGTGAGGACGTGCCCGGCAATTAAAGCCAGCCTGGCGCCGGGGCTAATGAGATTCCAGAGCCACACTCTCTCTCTCTCTCCCTAACACCTCGCCAAGGTTATCGGCTAGCAAGCTCACCCCACACACCGCTCCCAGCGGACCCCAGCAGAGAAGCTCTCTACTGAGGCAGAGCTACAGAAAAAGCCAAGATAATGTTAACTCCTGAAATTCATTTGCTCTGCGAGGGAAAGCGAGAGAGAGGCTGGAGGAGAGGAAAAGGGAACGAGAGAGAGTGAAAGCGAGAGACCGAGCTGCCTCATTAGTGTTTCAGTCACAGCATCACTTTCTGCTCACGCCAGGCTTACATACTGAAGAGAAAAGCTGCAGTGGAAAATCACCTCACCTCTGACAAGTGCTGTTCACCAGGCAGACACAGAACAATAACGGTGTCTTACAGCGAGGCCTCCACCTCGCTCTCGCTTTCCCTCTCCCCTTCTTCTCTTTCCGCATACTGTTACGCCTTTTATCAATAATGGATATGGTTTGAGAAGCTGCAGATTTAAAAATCTAAATACACATTCGTATACTGTATAAAATATGTTGTATAGAATGATACATTTTTTACACGTGTCTATAATTGATTTTTGCACCAAAAATTAGTTAATCAGTTTTATAAATAATAATAAAAAAGGGGGGGATTACAATTATTTAAATCTTTTAAACATTTTTATTATTTTTATCGTTATAGTAGTTTTTGTTAGCTCAAAATAATTTAGATACTATTTGCATTTACAAATATTCAGCTGTCATGCCACAGGAAAAAAAAAAAACATATATAAATATATATATTTGAAATGAACGAGAGAACAAGAACATCCTTTTACAGGTGACCTTTTCTAGAACTTATGACATGCATAACTAAGGGAAAAAAGGAATGTCACGATGTTGAATATAAAAGATCATGGACATGTTGAATAATTATGAAACCTTCCACTGCTTCTCTGACCCTGAGACTTTTTGTCTACAGTACCTTTAAGACTAAACTCTTGAAAATAAAGTTCCAAAAGTGAGTTTCGCAGTAATGCCATAGCAGAACCAGAAAATTTCAGTGAACAATTATAAAATATATATATATATATATATATATATATAATAAAAATTTCCTTAAAAATCTAAACAACCTTTAGTGGAATAAGAATGTTAACGTCTTTTAATGGAACCATAGAATAAAGGGCCTTCATTTCCTGTACATATATATATATATGGAGATTGTTTTAAATGGTTGCTGATCACTGGAATAGTTCCCCCTAAATGTGCTCATGGTTGTGATGTCATAACCATAACAATTTCTAAATGAATCTTTACAGTTATGTACAGCTTAGTTTTATGCAGTGTAGGCGAACTGGAGAAGTATCTTAGTGCCAAACCTAATCAAAGTCTTACGTTTCAAAAGAGTAATATTTGATACTATGTTTCAACCTAAATATGCTGACTTAAAATTGAGAGCAGACAGACATTAACTCGCTTGTCCATTCTAGAACCAAAACAGAGGGAAATATACAGTATTGGATTATCCTCTGTAAACATAAAAATGTAGAGGATGAGAAAACAAACACTGCTAGATTCCCAAAAGGAGTTGAGGGCTATTCTTCACAGCACAGAGAGCAGCTGGGGGTGGAAAGCCCTAGTCTCACCAGATTTACTGTTGTGAGTCACATCAAAAGCAGAAAAATATCCACTATAAATAACTTCAGTGGCTAGCGCTCAAACCCGTGTTTTTTCAGTTTAGAAGAGACTCTTCATGCAGGGAGAGTGGGATGCTGTGGGGCCGGCTGTGAAGAGGAGCTGCTCAATGCCAGTTTGTGTCAGTCAGCGCAGACGAAACCCCCTTACGGACAAATTCTAAACAAGGCCTACTGAGAATTTGAGAAAAAGGAATGCTGCCAGAGGTTCCTTTTGGATTAGACTTGAAATTTCTGGGTCAGATTAGATCACAACATGTCGAGTCAGTGGCCAGATGTTCAAGCGAATTGGTGACTCTGCTTCAACAAGGCTTATGAATAAATCAAAAGTGGCCTGTAAAAAATGACATAGTGACATGGAACATTTAAGGGGGCAATACACTTAAAATAATAATTTATTTATTCAAAGTCTTAGCTTTTATGGTGTTCCAAACCCATATGTCATGTCACACGCACGAAATTCAGCGGAATGTCTTGCATGTTCTTTCTCACATATACACAGTAGTAATTGCCTCAATAAGGATATATATTGAAAACAATATGTGTATAAATATACTGTTGTTCAAACAAATCCCAAGGCATTTTATGTTGACATCAACATGAAACATTAGCATATTGCCCGTCCACTTGTTGCGAGCACAGATCTGTGAAAACTTGATTTTCGTGTTGGTTTAAACGAAAATGCAAATTCATTCTTTGCCACTAGGTGCCGCTTTAGAAGTGTTAAAAGCTCACAAACACTGATTTAAATTAAACTCACAGCAAAATTAGCATCATGTAAAGGAGGGTTTGGAAACATGAATTGTTAAACGAATCGTTTGGGAGTCGTTGAGCACATAAGGTACATTACCCATAATAGGAATTTGTGCATATTTTATGACAAATTCATATGATGTCATACAGCCTTGCTCATGCATTTTTGTATGCTTTGTGAAAAATTGTGCATATTTTATGAGGTGGCAAATTCGTAGGAAATCATACAAATGACCACACCTTACCTCACCCCTAAACCTACCCCTCACAGAAAAACATACCCTAAGAGTCTAATACTGCCACCTACTATGTTGGAGTGTCAACCAGTGTAAAATGGTGCTGATTTTCAAAATGTTCTTCACACTATGCTGAATTATTTAGTCAGAAAGAGTTTTTTGATATTAGTATTAAAGTGTCCCCGTAAAGAAATGGGGTGATTATGCATGACATACCAATAGACCGAAAATGCTATACGCATGTGAGTTTGACAGGTCCCTGGGTCAACATTGTGATTAGCCAAATCAAATCTGAAGTACCAGTTTATAGTTTCGGCTTACAATCAGTGTTTGGCGCTTTGTACATCAGTGTCAGACATCTATCATTAAATATGATTTTAGGCATTATTCATTGGTAAGGTTAGGTTTAGGTTTATAGATATACCTAAACTAAAACTTTGGATTAAAATGTTGTTTCAGATCAACAAAATATGTTGACCCAGGAACACTTCGAACCAAATCAGGACATGCTATGCATAAATGACTTTACATCTTTGTAGTTTACAAAACCTGCATCTTTAACCCATTTTTAAAAGTTTGTGCTTTCAAAGTGTTATTCATTTGCCATAAACACCACAAATCAAACTAATTTAAACATGAATTGGATTTTTTTATATTCAAACTGTATGTTTTGGCCATGACAATTATGTAATAAAAATATATTTATAATAAATAAACATGTAATAATACTTATTTTCTTACACACCATATAAAAGTAAAAAAAATAAGATAAATAGTGAAATAAGAAATGAACACTGCAAGATATAAAGTTGTAATTGTGAGTTATATTGTTAAGTCACAAATGTGTTATTTATTATATTTCCTCATCCTTGCCTGAATGTGGTAATCAGCAGAACTGTTCTCTGCAGGTACAGTACACATTGTCATTATGGGATGTGTCCCCTGGCAGCTTAATGCATCAGACAGTGTAAGAGGGAAATCCAGTGGGCGTCAAAGGTGACGGCTTCTCGACTACCTGACAGCCCACTTCCTTCAACCATGGCATCCGTCGGAAAGCACGTCTAGCACTGGAAGACTAACAGACAGTGTCCTCCATTGGGATTCAAATGCTCTTTGGATCCACATAATGTGGCTCGAGTTTCATTAGCATGAGGCTATTCACGCTGCGATGTAGCAAGTAAGCTCGCTATTGCTTTGAGATGTTGTCGCTATTGTCACCATACCAAGCGGCGGCTGTAACTTAACGTGACGTGTTTTAAGAGTATTAGGAGAGGCGGTGATTACAACTCAGACTCGCAGATGTGAAGGAGCCCGTCGCTCGGCATAGTTAGCATGCAAAGTTTAGCATGCAAATTCAGCAGTTCAATGGGGCGACAAACATGCACATTAGCATCGCCGACACTCAAAACAAATCTTCTCGCCCTGCTCTCAACGTGACACGTTCCACCAGCCCAAACCCCCTGCAAACAATTAGGCCACAAGGCTTTTAAGTTCACTCATCTTTCATTATAGTCACAATTGTGAACAAAACCGCGTTCTTACCGATAAGCTTGATGGAAAGCTTTATTATGCTATTTAACAAAGGAATGAATCGGCCCCTTTTCTCTCGCGCCGAGCGGCATACAAAGCACTCGACAAAAGAGCGCTCTGGCCTGACAGGCTCGGCTCACCTTCGCTGGGGCTCATTTGAATATTCCCATCATGCTTCATTTCAGGGTTCAGCCAGGTGGCGAAATGGGGTAAACCAAACACTTCCAAATGAGAGGCTTTCTAATGCACGCTAAGAGACCTCTCTTATTTTCATATTTCAGACCGACCTGTGACTTTGTGTCTGCAATTTGCATGAAACACAATTGTTCAGCTAATACAGATGGGGCCTGATTGAATCTTTCCTTTTCATTTAATCAAAAAGAGGACAATTGCTGTATTTTTCTCAGGAGCAGCACGGCCGTACCTTTGGCCCAGAATGAGATGACAGCGATTGTTCCAAAAGAGTTTTTGTGTTATTTCATTTATTCATCTACTTATATTCAGAACTCTTTTATTTACCATTTCATATCAGTATCTAGGAGTTTTCCCTCCCCAGTGGGACTGGTTTGTAATTGAGATTGCTCCAGAAGACCACAGCCTTCTGATCCTGTCACATTCATTTCCTGCTTCTGCCTCACAGGAGAATTCCAATTACACCTGCCTTCTATTTGGTAGCCTTAGCGCTCTGTGCCGCTTGCTGTTTTTTGCTGGAAAGTGTTTGCATCAAGGAAAAAAGGAGGGTTTAATCAAGAGGAGGATGCAAAAAGTGATTGCCAGGAGGGAAGATTGCTGAACTCATCAATGACATGCTCATCAATAGTAAAGTTAGTGGTCAGGCTGCAAATCGATGGGGACTACAGGGAACAGTGGAGAATCTTCTCATGCAATACGTTAGAAATAGTTGTAAGAATGTGTCATTTTATATATGCTTTAATATTTAAAATACAGGAATATTTGCTGAGAAAATTCAAATGTATAAAGAACTTCTAAAATTCTGACAAAAGCTTCTAAACTTTGCTTTAGAAGTGAATATACTTTTATTTTTCTCTGTTTCAGGTGCAATCTCTGAGCTGTCGTCAGAACTTCTGTCAATTCATAGGAATCTTTCTTAAGTGGCATTGAATTACATTTTTGTGAAAGTCTCTAATGATCACTTAATTTTCCTGACTTCATTTATTAGATTAGTAAAAGATCAGTAAAAACAATTAGATTAAGAAATATATAAATTTAACCCTTGTGTATCAATAAAATAGTTACAAATGTTTGGTCTCATTTTTACGGAAGTTCTAAGCGGCCATGTATTAAAAATTTTTTTCGTCTTGTTTTCTCGTGATCACGACTTATTTTTCTCGTGATCTCGACATAACAAAAGTTGTTTTCTCGTGATCACGA
>JAUMHP010000031.1:5352104-5382998 GCA_032361065.1 Enteromius trimaculatus | reverse complement strand
GGAAGATTATCGCTGAAGTAAAAAAAGTTTAAAAAATGAAACAAAAAAAAAGTTTATACAGGTTTACGTTTATGAAAATGATTTATGCACAATATTTTATATAAAATGTACATTTTATGAAACATGTTGAACTCTAAACCAGCTAGAAAATCAAAACCATAAATCATAGTTGTGTGCAAAATTATTTGAGGTTGACATCTAAAAAAATTAGATATCAACAAAAACTAATTTTAAAGTTAAAAATTAGCAAAAAAAAATGTATTGTCGAAAATTTCCTGAGAGGACAAATTTGTTGTTACCTAGTGTAAAATTGATTTATTAAAGGAAATGAGTGTGGAATATTAAAGTAAAAAAAAAAAAAATACACACCTGAGCCAAAAAGTTTAGCATTAACAAAGGCAAAATGGTTAACACTTTATTTTGATAGTCTCATTTAGAAATTCTTTGCAACTACATGTCAACTAGCAGTCATTAGAGTATTAGTAGACTGTCTACTTAATATCTTCTAACACTTCATTATAATGTATGGGTCCACAGCATACAACATACTAACTATCAGAAACTTTGCAAATATGTCAACAGTCTACTCTGAGAGTTAGTAGATATTCAGTTGCAAATGAGAATTTTAGTTGAATGATATGTAGTTGACATGCAGTTACAAAATTACTTAGTAGAAGTGACTTAAGTTAATACTTAATAAGTTTAATATCTTATAACAGTTCTCTCAAGTGGTAGTATGTATCCTATATGAATAATCACACTAAATTAACATTATTTTGACAGGCTTTGTTAAAACATTCTAGTCATTCCAAAAGAGAACAGTATATCCCCGTCACTGAGTCTCACTCCCCTCAAGACAAGCTTCAGTTAATGTGCTCAGTAACAGCCTACAGTGGGCACAGTTCACAACCATCAAACTCAATAAAACCCACATCAATCATCACATATTTGCCCCTGCACAAAGCTACAGTTGCGAAGTGAAGTCACTCCGGCTATTTACAATCTATTTTAATCTTTTGGATCAGTCTGTGGGTTGTGCTTTGGGAATCTGGGGGTACTAACTGGCAGATAAGTACTCTTTGATGGAGCGGCTCCTCCTCCTGTCTCGTTGTCATGCATGAGTGTGTGTGTAGAACTCTTATGCGTGTGGCAGAGGCAGCAGACTGTGAAACAAGCCTTCTTCACTCAAACTGAGAGCTAATTGGGTGTGGCTGAAACAATATGGCTTCCTACGGCTCAGTAGAGACGAATGGCCCCTCTCCCAAAGATGGCAAACTTTGCTTTTTCCAGGGCATCCAATCAGCTTAGACAATCAACAAACATCGGGAGGATACATTGTAAATCTCGCCATGACAGGCCACTGAAATGAGAGATTTTACTCAAAACGACAATAACTGTCAAATAGAAATAGGATTAGGATTCCTGCGTTGGAGGCTCACATTGCACATCTGAGTGAGAGATGTCATCATGGCTGCGTTTTGCTGTTTGAATTGAGTGATTTTTCAGGTTGAGTGAAGAAAACCTAATGTTATTTGAGATTGGAGTAATGCTGAAATTCATCTAACGACGGCATGAATGATTCGTACACATTATCAGCAATTGTTTTCAGCAATGAAAAAGGGTAAACAAAGAGACGGCTGACTGGCTGAAAGGAAATTCTCCCACAAGGATGCACACTGCCGAGATTCAACCAATCTCACGTGCATTTGTCCTCTCGTGTCCTCCATGTAATATCGCAGCGACTGTCTTTGAATGAATCACCCATATCACTCAGGAGAGCATGCAATAAGCTAGAACACAAATTGAAAGGTAGTTTCTCTAACCATAATATTATTTTCAGTTGAAATTCTATTTATGCTGTGTGTGATTGGGGTTCTGTGATGGACTGGCCGTCCGGAGAGTTTCCCTGCTTACACTGGGATAGGCTCCAGCATCCCCACAGCGCTAGACGGGACAAGCAGTCTGATAATAGATAGATGGATGGATAAACACAAATGGAATATAGATAGATGGATGGATGAATAAACATGAATGGATAGGTGAATGGATAGATAAAGGAACATGGTTGTGGATGAATGAGCATAGATGAACATGAATGAATGTATGGATGGATGAACAGACAAGGATAGATGGATAAATTTGAATGGACGGATGGATGGATGTGAATGGATGAATACATGGAGGGATGGATGCATTTATAACAAGGATGGATGTATAAACTTGAATGGACCGATGGATGGATGTGAATAGATGAATACACGGAAGGATGAATGCATCTATGAACATGAATGGATGAAGACAAATTGATGGATGGATGAACATGAATTCATGGATAGACAGATGGATATTTTCAAAGATAAAAATGTAAAATTGTGTTTTTACAATTTTAATTTTAATAATTTTAAGTTACTATTTCAAATTAGAGATATTAAAACTAAACTTTAACTTTTGTCACAAAGTAGGCCTGCACCTTTTATACAGACATTCATTTTCATTTAATAGATTATTTTTGGGATCAAGTGTAGAAAAAAATACAATAAAACAAAATAATAAGTAAAAACAAATTTCTTTACATTTAAATGTTTTTATATGCTTTATATCTGTCATAATATGTCCATAATATTGTTCCAAACCTGTATGACTTTAAAAAAATATTTTGAAAAATATTTTGATCAATAATGAATAGTGAACAGTGTTTATTACAGATCTCATTACGCCGACATTTGTTTAGTTGAAAGCTGACATTTATAGTCTTTTATGTTGCATTACATTACACTAACCATTACATTATTTTACCCATTATGTGGTTTTACCCTAAATCGGCTCTGTGCACTGCATCCTGTAGTTTGTAGAGCTCTGCATGACATGAATTAGTAAATCACAGCAAGGATTACGATATAGTAGGTACACACACACACATAATCCCAAAAACGACTTGTTGCAGTTTAATGGCACCACACCGTAAAAGCCAATAAGTACTAACATTTGCAGTCAGCTACAAACCACAGTCTGGGACTTCAGTCTCCAGCTCAGATCTTATCGGCGTCCTGTGCAGAAGCAAGACTTAACTTATCTAAATTTGCCATGGACTCAGCTAGAGAAATCAATATCACAGCATCTTTGTGCACAACAACACACAAACTACGACCAAAGGAAAACACACTTTACAATCTCTTGAATCTTCACCCTACACCTCTTCTACAAGCACTAAATATCAAACAGAGACAACAAGGAGGATGTACTTGTTCATCTAAACGGTCTAAAATGATGCACAGTATTCTTTGTGCTGTCAGTGTTGTTAGGATTCGATTAGCATGCCTAAAAGAATAGTTTGCTCGGTAATGAAAATTCTGTTATCATTTAGTTGTCATTTCAAGGCTTTAAATTACTTTTGTTCAACTTTGAAAAACAAATTAAGATATTTTAATGGAATCTTAAGAGATGCATAGCAACTCCGTACAATGTTTTTTATGAAGCAATTTTTAAAGCATCAAAGTTTTTAGTAAAACTACGTTTCAAAGGAGGGACATTAATCTTTCAGGTTTCATTGAAAAAAAGTTTCATTTATGTTTTGAAGATAAATGAAAGTCTTAAGGGTTTGGAACAACATGAGGGTGAACAATGGATGACAGAATTTTTAGTTTTGGGAGAAAATAAAATTCTACCCTTCACTTTTCTGACATTTTGAGGAGTCTTTACCCAGTTCAACGTCAGTTTAAGCTGGTGAGCTCCAAACATGTCAAAATAAAACCATAAAAGCAATTGCCTTAATTACTTCAGTAACTTTATCAAAAATAGAGCTACCAAATGATTTGTGACAGGGAATCTGTGGACTTTCTTTTGTTTGGACAAGAGTTTTTTTTATAATAATGAATAATACACATTCATTTTTATTCAAATTGGCATAAAAATGCACATAAGTACTAGCCTGGGCCCGTCCATACTTCTTTTGACGATACATTTCTTTTAAATTCTATTTAAAAAATGTGCAAAAAAACTTTTTCTCTGTTTTCTTCACAGTACGCCATTAGGGCAGTGTGCCATTGAGTAAAGTCATATTACACTATAAAATGTTTATGGAGGTGTGTACTCATCTAATTTGGTATCACTCTTAGGCCCTAGAAATAACACTGCTGGTCAGGCATTAACTGGCCATAATATCAAACAACAGGCTCTCTGCTAACTCCTGCGTGGAGAGGCAGTAAACAGGATACATGCTGCAATTACAAGTGTGCATTTTTAATCAGAGCAGGGCCTCTGAGTCAGGGATAAGCAAGTGACTCAGCCTCACATCATATGCTATATTATGTTTCCAAACCCATAAGAGGTTTCACGTGTCTCTTTATATACCTTACATCAGATTCATACATATGGTCTGATATCAGAGCCACCACAGGATGCACAAATGAGTGGCTGGATCAATTAGTAGTACACTGTGTGCATTTGCAGAGCCGGGCCTACGCTGGCAGAAACCCATAAAGACATATACAAAGCGGCAGACGGGCTGGAGTACATACAGCTGTATCCCCGTGAGGGCAGTTAGGAAAAAACGGGGCAGACAAAGCAGCTCAGGTAATTAAACTCCATTCATGCTGTTAGTGAGGATCAATACCGGCAGTTAAACCCGCACACACTAAAGGCTAGAGGAGCTGGAATATTAAAATCTTTTCATCTTTCAAATAGTCGCCATTAAAAGCAGGCCGGAGCGATCCCACAGATCCCAAATCTCAAAAATGATCGTGTGTACGTGGCACAATCCACCCTAGCCTGGATGTCAAATGCAGATTACAGCGATTGTGTCACACGCTTCCCCTAGGGCTAAGCGGTTCTAAACGCACTTCAGAGACAGCGAGAGAAGAAAGCGGTGGCCGGGAGTCCGGGACCCCTGAGTGCGCCTGTTCCTGAACTCGGGCAGGGGGCGACGTGGGCAGCGTGTTCGCCGCTGTGGGGTGCCCGCAGACAAAGGGGCACAAACCGCACGCCTACTGCTCAGGACGACTCGGATGTTTAGGTATTTACCAGGACAAAGCAAGCCATCTGGTTTATCAACAAAGTGTAGCGTCTCCATAAAGACCACAGAGACATACAGAGAAGGATAAAGCGTATCACGAAGACCACAGGGAAAGGAAGGGTTCAATCATAATTAAGAGAAACCCCCCACATTTCAGCTAATGAGATCCGGTACCCTGTTGGCATGGAAACGTGATAGCACGTGCCCCCATCACCACAAGCCTCTGGCAGGAACTGCCGTCTCGTCTAAGCAACAGCCTATGAAATGAAAAGGCAAGGATAACATTTAAATCTGTGATATCATAGACGTGTTAAGATGGATGTATTTGTGTATGTGTGAGCTTGTGTTGACAGCACACCTGTTGGAGGCGTGGAAGCATGTCAGTAATCATTAAGTTAATGACAGGAACAATTATCCAGCGACATGAATGGCAGCTTATGCGCCTCTCATCCATCATCTGTCGTTCTGACTGACATGTGTTCAGGCTGCTTTTCTTAACCCTTACATTGCTAAAGACCATTATAGCATCACAAGGCAAAAGAGAAATGGACAGTTAAATGATGTCATTTATAAGAAATTATAACTACATTGTGTGCACTGCTCTCTACACTACATTATGACACATAATATGTGGTCCTGTACCTTAAAACCAGTCATAAGTATCACTGGTATATTTGTAACAATAACCAAAAATACACTTTTTTTTGTTACATCTTTTAGAGATCTAATTTATTCATATATTATCATATATTATGACTGTACACTGAAAAAAGCCCTTTTTGATTCATTTTGTGGTACATCCATTGTACATCCACAGCTGTTTTGTTGAATTGATGACACCCATAAAATGAACTATGGCCGGTATCTGCGATGGAAGGAATCTGCTTGAACATTGTAAATGATGGACTTTCCCCAACAAGGTCCAGACCTCAACCCCGTTGAAGACATTTGGGCAAATTTTGGCTGAGTTGGAAAATAAACTGGACAAATCTACTGTACATTCAAAGGAAATGGTGCCAGACCATGACTAACAGGTATGCACGCAACATCTAACGAGGGATTTTTATGCCAAAAACGAGGCATAAAAAAACAATACAGTGCAAGCGCATACTCATACAACTGGCACAGACTGTCAGCTCATTTCCGGTAAAGAAAATCACAAAAATCAATATTACCAACAAAACATAGTAACAAGTAACACATTTAAGTGTGCGTAAATAAAATAAACGCATTACCTTTTAAAAAAGCTGAAGGTGGCGCGTGCGAAAATTAAACGTATTTTTCTATTAAAAATCATGGAACATTCAATGCATAATTTATTTTAATTATTCTTGATATATATTAAGTGAATGTTTTGCAAATAACATACTGTAGTTTCGGGAGGATCGCTGGACGAATTAATCACACCTGGCATCTCATCATCTAATCAATTGCCTCATAATTCGTACCCAATCAAATTCTCCCTTCTTAAATACCCCGCTTTCCCTTCATCCACATCTCATTTTTGTGCATCCCTCCTCCACCCCTTCTCCGCCATTTCCACGTTTCACGCCTTACTCCGGGGGGCAGACAGAGGCCGATCCGTATGCCTAATAACATTAGTAGTGATTCCAAAAATCTAGTATTATTAGTTTTTAATGCTCAAAATTAGATTGCATTTACTTTTTTAAGGAATATCTGATCAGTAAAAAAAAAAAAAAAAGTTTAGTTAATATTTAATCAACAGCACATTTGCATGTTCACAGTTCTCTGATGGTGATTAATGTTCACATATATGCGCAGGTAAATAACTTAAATTTTACAGTGTTTTAATAAGTTTTTTATCAACTCTCACAGCAGTTCCTACATTAAGTCCAGTTTGGAAACCCTGGTTTAATGTAATGCTAAATGCATTTTATGATGTTAAATTAAAAATGGAATATATTCTTTCTCTTTTTCTTTCGCTTTTTCTCTATCAATATGGTATATATTCTAAAGTTTGAATAAAATGCAGTGTAATAAACCACTTGAGATATGCAACGCCCCTATATTTAGGGTTTAAATCGAATTTCTTTTGTTATGCGCAAGGACTTGAAAGTTAATTTTTATCTCTCCACCTTCTAAAGTGATGTATTTGCAGGGCTGAGTAATTGGAACGCACCCATAGACATCACCTTGTGTAATGTTCTATTTTTGATGCCCAGTTAGCGTCATGAGCAGACAGAACGCAGTGTGACACAAAGAAAAATGCTCCTGCAGTCCTACAGACCCACAAATCTACACTTCTAACTTTCCGACACAGGCAGATTTTCCAGCGAAATGACACCCCGGCACTGATGCTCTGAAGTCTGTGTGAAAGCAGGCGCTCTGGGCTCTTTTCCTACGTGGGAAGAAGAGAAAATGCAACACGGTTTGACTCCGAACCCCAGACACAAACTGTCATCCGACATAATGACAGATATCATAAAATTCACTCCTCCCTTTCTCTGTCTCACTTTCTCTTCATTGATCTGTTTGAAATCTAAACCGCATGCACCTTTCATCAACAAACCACGTCACTTCTGGACAGATGGAAACAAAATGACAAAATGTGGTGCATGAGCATTTTTTTTGTTTAGTTTTTTTACCAGAGTGTATTTATACGTTTCTATGATTTATGCACTATATATACAAGTTTATGGTCAGTGCCATTTTTACATTTTTCAGAAGCTATTACTCTATTTTTCAGTGGCCCATGATCTTTCAGAAATGGTCTGATAATGCTGATTTGTTGCTTAATAAACATTTCTTATTATTATCAATGTTGAAAACAGTTGTGCTGCTTAAAGGAATAGTTCACCCAAAAATGGAAATTGTGGCATATTCTACTCACCCCCAAGCCATTCTAGGTGTATACGACTTTCTTCTTTAAGTTTTTTAAAAATGTATCCTGGCTCTTCCAAGTATGATAATTCTGGTGGATAGTGGCCATTACTTTGAAGCTTGTTTTTCCCCCGAGAAACATTTTTGTAACAAAAACCCATCGACCTGCTTCAGAGAACACGATTTACGGAGCTTCAAAATAATGGCCACTATCCACCCGGATCACCAAGCTTGGAAGAGCCAGGACTGTTTGTCTGAAAGAAGACAGTTATATACAACTATAGGGTGGCTTGGGGGTCAGTAGTTTATGTTGTAACTTTCATTTTTTAAATGAAATTTATGTTCAACTTTTTCATTTTTAATATTTTTGTGGTACACTTTTTTTTTCAGGACTCCTTGACGAATAAGCTCAACACTTATCTGAAATGGAAATGTTTTGTAACATACTGTGGCTTTTGATTAATTGTATGGATTAAATGAACAAATCAACTTTAATAAAAGCATTAATTAGCTTTTTGGAACTCTGTTTTTACTGAACCTCTTACTCTTGAACCTCTGCTAACGTATTAATTACTTTTTTACAAAAAACATATTGACCCCAAAATACAGTGTGAGATTGATAGACCCACACACATGCTTTATATAAACTTTTGAGTCATATGCATGTACACACACCAGCCAGAGCTAAAAGAAGAGCACAGAGGAACCTGATGAAGGTCAAATGTCAGTCTCCATCGCTGTGACAAACGAACGAGACAGAGAGTGAAGCGATGTAAACGTTTCTCCCAAAGGCGACGAGGCCGTTTTGTTGCAGAATCCGTGTGTTCCTATGTGTTGTGTGAGAGAGAGAGCGAGAGAGAGAGCGAGAGAGAGAGTGCTTATTTGTGTGTGTGAGTAGGTCAGTGATGGATGAGGAGGGCACTCGTCTCTCCCCCAACCCTCACCCCCCCAACGAAGTTTACCACTGCTTATTTGTCATTGCCATCAGTGGGCCAGAGCTCTCACCATAGGATCAAGCCCCACTTTATCTCTGTCTTACAAAACAAGATGGTACCACTAAAACTACACAAAATATCATTCAGCCGCTGGATCCTCTCTTCTTCGTAGTGATTGTTCAGTGCCAGAGAGAAATGATGGAAAATCTGCAAATGAATGTTCTCCTTGATCCGTGTTGTTTGTTGTGCTGCCCTGAGCCTTTGTGGTATATATTATCTCACTATCGCTCGCGTCCACCTGCCCTTACAGTGATATTTGCTTCAGATATTAAACTACACATGGTAATATCTGCTCATCCATAAACAGTATTTTACATTCCCGCTCATGTGATGGTGTCCTCGAGCGAATCCAGAGCAGAATTTCAACAAGTGAGAACACAATCATATAAACATTAAGGAAAAGAACATGCTCAGATATGAACACGTATAATTTTCACCACTGCTCTCACCTGTGTGACTGAGAGGTGATAATGGGAAAGAAGAAAAAATAATTATCATGGAAGGGAGAGGTTAAAACAAGAAAGAAAAGAGACAAAAAAATGTGATTATAACAGAAAACAGAAAAATAAATGATAACATGTGAAGAAAATTGTTGAGACCAGAAGTTAAAAAAAGTTACACTCTAAAAATTCTAGGTTAAATACAATAAAAGATGAACAGAATTAGTGATTGGATTGTTTTAACCAGGCGGTTGGGTTACTATACAGAAGGTTGGGTTATTTAACCCAACTGCTGGTTCTGTCCATATTTATCCCAGAATTTTTAAGAGTGCAGAAAAAAAAAATTAAGAAGACGTGAAACAAGAAGTAGAGCAACAAAAGGACAATGTGAGATGAAACAAAAGAAGAACAGAAGTAAAGAAGAGAAGATGGAAAAATATAAAAGACAGGTAGAAACGATAAGGAAAATTTTTATGAAGATGAACTAAATAAATAAACAATTTTATTTATTTATTTTTTTTAAATACAGATATATTTTTATTCTATTTACTGTATATATGTTAGTTGACTTATAATATGCTGTATTTTTATTTCTATTTCTGTATCTGTAGTTGTGGAAATATGCAGCCACTGGAGAAACAATTTCCTTTGGGATTAATAAAGACTTCTCTTATCTCTTATCTTATCTTAAAATGAGAACAAAATAAAAAGAAAATGAGGGAAAAAAGAGAAAGGAATGAGATGAGACGAGACGAAACAATGGAAGAAAAAAAGGAGAAGAGATAAGACCAGGCAAGATGACACAACAAAAGAAAAAAACAGGACAATAAAATAAAAGGCAACAGAAGAAAAAGGAGACAAAATGACAACAGAAGAGAAAAAGAAGTCATACAAAATGAGGGAGAAAAAAAGAAAACAAAAAGATTAGAAAAGAATAAATTATGAAAAACCCATGACACAGACACAACAAATTCTCTTCTGTAGGGGAAAGATAAACAGAAAAAGGAGAGGCAAAATTAAGAGAAGACCGACAAATGAAAAATAAAAAATTAGACAAAATGAGAAGAAAACAGTGAAACAAAAGAGGTAAGATGACAGTAGAGGTTTCAGCAGGAACTCTTGTCAACTGACCAAAATGTATAAAAGTGAGCTCACAGAATCTCCAAGCCCTTCACACTACACAGAAACACAACATGGGTGGCAGAGACTGATCATACAGGGCAGACTGGACCATGTTTCATGTGACACTGCAGCTGTGCCCTTCAGCATGGAAAGGTCCCAGAGGAATGGCAGCCATCTAACGCTCTTATACAGTACATCTCCATCCGAGATTCTACAAGGACGTGAGCGCACACACACATACTGTACACACAAACACAAAATTACTTCATCAGAGCATAACAACTCTCCAGCCGCTATCATTTTCTTCTCTCTCTGACCCTCTCTTCAGTCTGACCCTGCAACAGTGGCCGTAATGTGTGAGTTTAACACATTAAGTGCTCCGAGCACCATGGATTCACACACTCTTATAGCTCAGCCTGCTCTCACACAACAGCTTCATGTATCCGCCGTCGCACTGGTTTTCATTTCTTCTCTTTCTGAATCACTACTGTCACCTCATGACTTCTCATCATATTTCTCAGAATCTAACAAGCATTAAATCGATACCTGATAATGAAGTAAAGCGTTAAAGTGTTACAAAAGCACCGAGTCAGGTCAAAAACTCATCAATAAAGCCTAAATAACCTATTAGATATTCCATTGTTCCAGATTAATTTGAGGGTTTGCCAAATGACCGATCAAATAAATCAATGGAGATGCTGCAGTGAGCCCTTAATCTGTGTGTTAATTAAGGCCAGCCGTGGGACTGATGAACTTGGCACTCATTTCCCACTGAAAGCAACAGAGGTGCAGGTGAGCGCATTAATGCACACACACACACACACACACATACTATGGTCTGCTGCTTTAATTAAAAATAATAATAATAAAAAGTATTAGAGCTGCGCAATTATCGAAAGAAGAACACGATCACAGCTGCCAAGTTATAGCACTGAGCAAGACACATATTAGTCCATGAGGTCATCAAAGCGGTTGCACATCGTGGCAGTGCTCATAATCCGTATTGGCCAATATGTAAAATCCAATACATAATACAGTAAATAAATAAAAATACATTTTCTTCAGTTTAACCTTTTAAGATGTATAGTTTGCAAGGCCGTTGTTAAGTGTAGAGTATTATGTGCTTAATTATAGCACTAATAATTAATATGGGTTGAATTAGCACTAATACAGTAAATAGCTAATATCCTATCCTATCTATTATATTCATGCTATTTAGCAATTAATAGGTGTAAACATAAGATAAAGTGTTACCATAATTGTTAATAAATACATAGTGTTATCAGTTTTGACCAAAATGTCCATCAGTTTATTTGTACCTATCAGTAACGCCTATCGCTGCAAATGAGCAAGGTTTAGCAAGTCTTATTTTTCATATCTGTGGATGACGGCTGAACTGAGGAAACATCACCTGCCACTCAAAAACAAGCTGTATCCTGCGTGTCCACCGCCGCAGGAGAAATCTGCTCAAAACGGCTCGAGCTGTGCATATATACGCGTTTCTATCAGTGCAGTGTTTATTGCAGCTATCCAAAACACTTTAAGCTGCTCCCAATGTGCCCATTCCATTAAGTTGATATTGATGAAAAATTGCAGTTACACTTAAGACCCTGTAAATTAACAAAATGTTGGCTTATTAAAACAATAATAGATTTTCCTGTGTTGCTCAATTTCCCTCGCCTCTAATGAGATGCCAGCAAGTGGCCCTTGCCTGCAAGGTTAATGGATTCCATATTTTTCAATTTAAAAATTGGGTTCTTCTAGCTCAAGAACCAATGCAAAAGTACTGCTAATTAGACAGCAACGGCTCAAAAGAGCTTAAGGAGACTGTCAAAAGCAGGCAAGCAGCTTGCCGCTCCACATCCACTTCTGGGGCCTTTTTTTTTTTTTCAAAGATTTACTGATCTAGGATTTGTTTTTCCCCTCACCCTCTACATATCTTACCCCACCATGTGTTTAAAGCGCAGCTGCTCATGTTGCTTTGTGAATACACGCTGTAAAACAGAAACACTGATGCTATAGCCATGGCCTTCTCTAGTAGGGGTGTGTGAATGAGGCGGGATCAGGTCTTTGAACGCCGCAGTGTCTTTCTGTACGAGACAGAGGTGGATGGAGGTGAAGTCGAGGGGTGATTGCCCACTGAGCTGAATTGATAAAGACAGGCGGTGAAGGGGAAGGTGGAACTGCCTGCCATTGATCACACATTCTGGACAGGAGGCTTTTCAATCACCCCCTCTTCTCTCTCTGTCTCCTGCGTCTGTGGGCTAAGAGGCCTGGGCTGAGGTAAATTGCTTCATGCCAGTCTAATTTTAAGAAGCTCGTAAAAGCAGAGATATGCCGCTCTCGCTCACATTCTCTCCCTGGCTCCCTGAAGTGCACAGCTACGCTCTCTCGTACAGAGATGAAGAAGAAGGATCTCGTTCTCCGTAGAAGGCATCATGCTTTTACCGCACACACACACATACTGTACGCTGACCTGAGCGTCTGCTGGACTTGTCTTGGCAGAGACCATTTAATTTCGGTTTGGACCTCTGGGCAATATATCCAGCCGTCTTCTGTGTGTGGCCTCTCCATCATACCGAATCCATCACACAGCCATTGGGTTTTGCTCTGTAAGCATCTATAATCAATGTGCACTGTAGTTCAGATAAAAATGTAACTGCACTTTGTAATGTTAGGGGCTTGGGATGCCTCATGGCATATACAGTAAAGCACTGTGAAAAGCTCATTTTCCAATCTCCCAAGCATTAATCAAAACGAAAGTTTAAAATGTCTCAATGAGACACATTATTAACTATATTGTTTCTTGGCCACTGTTCACAGCGTGTGGATGAATCATACTAATGCTGATAAAACAAAGACAAAACAACAGTTGGGAACTTCATTGCTTAGTCATGGTAATTAGGCATAAGTAGGCTACAGCCTACTCAAATC
Organism: Enteromius trimaculatus; assembly: GCA_032361065.1. Taxonomy (NCBI): domain Eukaryota; kingdom Metazoa; phylum Chordata; class Actinopteri; order Cypriniformes; family Cyprinidae; genus Enteromius; species Enteromius trimaculatus. The sequence goes on along the minus strand of JAUMHP010000031.1, from coordinate 5,369,655 downwards.
ATTCACTTCATTGTCTTAAAGCAAAAGCTTTATAACTTTTATAACTAATAACTTTTTTCCAATAGACTTGATTTTTTTTTTCTTTTTTAATTATTATTATTCTGCATGGCTTCTGCATTTCTTATGTCAAATGTCAGACCTTTTGTTTTTGACTACTGTACATTAAGTCAGTGGTGATCTTTTCAGCCAAAAGCGAAACCATACAAGTTCAACAGGTCATTGCTCACAGAATAATTTACAGCAGGCCAAGCAAATACACTTTCACTATACACAAATTAAAGCAGGTTAAATATTATGTTGTGTTTCACAAAATAATTTAAATAATGAGGTCGACATGAGGGTAATTAAAATAAATATTTTTGCTGTTTTTGTTTTTTAAATAAAAACAGTTAACAACATAAACCAAGTCAATAAACCAATAAAATCAATAAAATGCTTTTTGTACAATAAATCTGGTCAGTGTCTGTATCTACAGAATGAAAAATGTAATCATAGATATTGTCTTTACCAAAAAAGAAAAAGAAAGAAATAAAGAAATCCCAAAAAAAAAAGTCTAAATAACTAAATATACTAAACAACTAACTAAATGTTGAAGCTTGAATTTAAGCACGATCCAGCCTTCTAGTTAACTTAAGTCCATCACAAACGAGTTTGTTTGACGAAGAAATCGCTTCAGGTATTTGCTTATGGTCGGTTAGTCGCGAAATATATCCAAATGTAGAAATGCGTGAAATCCATGTTCTTTACAGTAACATCGAGATATGCTATATAGATTTGCCTGTGGCAGAGAAAGTCCGCGTTCGTCTCACCTGGGCGCGCGCGTTTTGCCGGTGGCACTTTCGCGCGCATCTCGCGGTCCGGTATTTGGCCACAATTCGCGCGCTGATGTGAGTGAATCGGCTTTCTTACCTGGATCGTGGTGGAGCGCTTTCGTCCTGTGTATGCCCGGGTGGTGCATCTCTCCCCGGCTTTTCGTAACGCCGCCGCTACCGGCTCTGAAGTCAGTCGGAAATCCTTAACAGGAAAAAAAAAACGGATCCTAAAACTTCGCAGGTTTGACAGTCAATTAGGGACACTTAACGATATATTGAATCTCCCCAGTGCAACAGCGTGCTGTTGACAGTTCTACGCGCCACTCGCAATCATCTCCCTTTCTTTCTTTTTTGCTTCGTTTTGGTGATAAACGTTCGGAAAGTTACATGAATGAAAAGGCAGAAGAGCGGAGAGAATTCCTGGAACAAAAGAGTGTAGTTGTGTAGAGACAGAGCCGAGCTGTGCCTGCTCTTTACTCCACACAAAGCAGATGCTTGCAGCTCATATTGGAAGGGAGGGGTGGGATGTGGCCGGGAGTGTAATGTTCATGAAAGAGAGAGTGAGGGATAGCTTGACTCACATTAGTCAAATATTACGACTATTTTCCATTTAACTCCTACTTGGATGATATTTGCATAAGAGAGACACGACTGTAGCTCATATTGTAGTCATTTTAACTGTGGTCTACAGATGATTTGTCTAGTTTAGTATGCACACATTTGCCAGTAGTTGAATAAGTTATCTTATATGAAGAAAATGTTCATGACTGACCCATAAAATGTTTATGTCTGAATACAGATGGAATTATGAACACATTTAAATAATGCAACTATATTAATGTAGCCCAACTAAATAATGTCTATCCTAAAATTTAGCATAAACCTATGGAGCAATATTTGTATTAAAAAAAAATTGTATTCAAAATATTTCTCTTTGTGTTTATGCATCTAAATTTATAGTGGGTATAAAAAATGCATGCACTGTAATTTTATACAGTATTTTCCAGAAAATGTTAATGATTTACTACCTTTATTAACGACACAAAAGCTAATTACTCATGTATAATGTGTCTTAATAAATAAAACACAATATTTACAAAGTCATCATCATCATCATAACTGGGGCTCTCTGGCATCTCAGAGTTTGAAAACCCTCAACTTAGTCTGCAGAAAACTGTACGTATTGTAGTAGCTTTTAAAGCCCAGTCACTAAACGCGATGCAAAGGATCATGTCTTGTTCAGGTGGTAATCGTAAGGGCATAACTGACCATTAGTTGTCCAATACTCCTGTGAAGCTTCAAGCTGCCACGTTGTTGCCCTGTGCCTGCTGGGTTTCACATAGCCAAGCTTGGCCTGCTGCTCTCCATCCTCTCCCATATGGGTCAGCTTCCTGTTCCTGCTGGGCAAAAACCTACTACAGAACCTATCCTTTCATGCTGACCTATAAGCAGGTCTGCTCACCTAAATCCCATCCTGACACTGAGCCACTTCAGTAAAGCTGCTCTCTGACCAGTGCCCATGAACCACTAGAGGAACAGGCAGATACCAATCCTGTGCCTGCAGTCTAAGTTTGGACAATACCAGCTAACAGCTTCTAATGCTGGCACTTCACTTCTCCCATGGTCTATAACTAGAATTCAGGATCGGTTCATGAATACATGTGGGCTATAAGAGAGCTGTCCAATTTCCAAACCAATAGAGAGCACTTAGGCTTGTGGAATTATTCAATGGACCCAAGTGGTGATACTTACAAAGGCTGGTGTCTTTGTACATTATATATGTGAGTAGATGATGGACTAATATGGCTTCTCTTAGCTTTTTACCAGATGTAGTTGGCCACTAGGTCACCTACAATGCTAAGAGGTCAGTGATAGGGTATTTTTGGTCCATTTATTTAAAACCATATGAATATTCTCTTAAAGGCATGTTTTTCCTTTTTGAATTTGGTAACACTTTAGAATAGGTAACGCTTAACCTTTCCCTCAATAAATTTGTAATTTGCTGCTTATTAATAGTTAGAAAGGTAGTTGTTAAATTTAGCTATTGGATACGATTATGGTTGTAGAATAAGCCATTCATATGTGCTTAATTAATTAACTAATAGGTGTAACTGTAAAATAAAGTGTTACCTTATTTGGTAGGAAAAAATTCTTCAGTGCTTTGAAAAAAAAGCCTGCCAAATCATGTTAGAAAAAAACAGGAAACACTCATATCAAAATGATCCCAACTCTGCATTTCATCATTATCATTTTCTCCACCTTCAATGCCACGACTAAGACCCTTGAGCAAGGCACTGTTCCCCCAGCTGCTCCCCAGGCGCCGCAGCAATGGCTGCCCACGGGTGTGTGTTAATGGTGTGTGTGTGTGTGTGCGTGGTTGTTCACTTCTCACTGCTGTGTGTGTTTACTTGAATGGGTTAAACACAGAGCACCTGGCCACATGTCACGTCCTTTCCTTTTTATTTCCTTAACGTCAAAGCGTCATAATTTTTTTTTTTTTTTTTTTACGTTTTTATGACATGGCAAGATAGTATGACTCCCTATGATAATGATTCAAAGGTATACACATTTCTTTTTATTTGTTGCACCACATGACATTAGATTTAATCAAGTTAAGCATCCCTTGAAAATGGTTTATATCCAGTCCTGCCAATTTTTGTTACAACTGTATATAAGCAGCCGTCATTGCTCCATTTAAGCGACATGTTTTTGAGCCTCCTTTACAGACAGGAAGCCAAGTTTGTTTACCATTACATGGCAAGGCTGGATTGGCAGGCAAAATCATGAAGTATTTATTTTCATAAACCATTTGAAACGAACATGAATGCAAAGAATACATTTCTAAAACAATTTAAATCAGATTTTTCTTTGTTGTCGTCTTTACTTGTCACTGGCCCTCGACATCTTAAAGGGTTAGTTCACCCTAAAATGAAAATTCTGTCATTAATTACTCATACTCATGTTGTTCCAAACCTGTAAGACCTTCCTTCACCTTAGAAACACAAATTAAGATATTTTTGATGATATCAGAGAGCCATCTGACACTCCATATCACAACACCTACCTACGCTTCCCCATATGCATAAGAACGCCTATTATACATGCACACACTTTCCACCGAATGCAAACAGCACGGATTACGTCCAAATACGTTAAGTCATTTCTAATATGGCAGAAGATGTTACTAAGTTATGTTAAGGTAAATTATGTTATTTTTGCACTTTTTAATAGCATAGCAACTGAAATTGAGTCACTGATGTCAGATGGACTATTTTACTGATGTATTTCTGGATCTGGGAATATTTCAGTTGTGTTGCTGTCAATGGAGGGTCAGATAGCTCTCAGATTTAATTAAAAATATCTTGAGTTCATGCAACAACATGAGGGTAAGTATTAATGACAGAAGTTTTGCCACCTTTTTTTTGTCTCACAACATCCTCATATATGAATATATCTAACGTTGGGATGTTTTGCTGTTTGTTTTTTTCTGTATGCAAGGCTTTGATCACGTAGACACAATTGGGTCAGCAATTCATCTCTTTTTTTCATGGTATAAATTTCAGGAGAAGGAGGAGAAATACAGTCTGAAAGACAGCATAAAATACCGTATATATTATGAATTGAACAATGATTTATTAAATTATCCGTCAATATTACAGAAGCAACAGTTGTATATTTATGGGACATTTTCAGTGTATTGGATATTTAATCGGAGAAAGGCATGATAGTTAATAAGAAGAATTATAAGGATAGTGTTTCTAGATGAGGTCAGAAATAAGCACAGGCACATAATGCAAATGCACTTTGCACACATAAAATCCAGTAGAAAAAAAAAAAAATCTAGTACCAAGGGAAACTGACGTCTCTTGAGAGGCAGCGGCTCATTCCCTCGTGCATCTTTGTTCGTACTCTGCAGGCTGTCATGGTTTGGGCTAATCACTACACAGGTGTCTGCCTGTGGCTGTCACTCATCTAGCTCACTACGATATGCAAATGATCTTAAATGCCGTCGCCTCTGCTGGATGAATCGTCCAATCCAATGTCATTTTGCATGGATGGGTTTGTGCCAAGCTCAGAGCCAATCAGACAGACTCATCAACCACCATTAATTTTTTTTTAAAGATTTCCTCCAGCACTGTGACTAACTGCAGAGGTCCCCAATTAAGCACAAAACAGAACGCAGACGTTCACCTTCCCTGCCATGCCGTGAAGCCAACGGCTATCAGTAAAACTGCTTACACAGAAGCTGCTCTTGGCTATGTCACACTAAAACGCCGCTAGCCATGCACTTGACAGTCCTTGCCTATTGCAAATTACTTCCAACATATCAACAGTTAGAGTGAACTGGTGCCATAACTACGCACTTAGTCAAATTGTTCAATTTCTGCCCAAGTCATATTAGTGAAATTCAGAGTGGGCAGAAAGTGTTTAAATTTATTAGTGACTCAAAAATGCTGGTGTCATATCACTGAGCAACAGTATAACAGTCATCCAAATATTTTAGGAAAGAAAGAATATATTACAGACAAACTTGAGAGATTGAGAAATGAGCAACATTAATGAATTGCTGTCCAATTTTTCAAAACCCCCTTCAAGATCGCATTGAGGTTTGGAAGACGATAACTAATTATAGCACACATTTAAGTTTCATCAGGCTGATGGTGAAATGAATGTGGTTCAGAGAGGTGGCCCTGATCAAATATTCCCTTTCAGCAGAGGAAGAACAAAGGCTATCAATGGCGACGGGATTACTTATGCCCTTTTCCCTCGTTTCGTGTCGAGTTCTCGCATTCTCTTTTACATGAGAAGCAGCTTTCATTGTGTAGATAAAAGCAAGAGCGGTTTGATTAGAATAACCTGCCCTACACCTGCATGCATGTGACGTTCTGCTGAAGAATATCTGCTAGAGACGATGTCACTCAAAGACCAAGATTTTACACTGAACATCAACCAGTGATCCATGTAACCTGTTTTTAATACAGTACACCAAATATATATATTTCTTCAAGGATGAAGCCATGTTATGCAAACTGTCATTATTTGAAATGGCTCCATTTGTCTACTGCACAAGATACAGATGAATTTGCTATAGAATAAAGTACTGTAGAGTTTTAATTGACTTCAACAACATATTTGAAGCATTTGTTTTATGCGTTCGATTCCCAAGACATTCATGAACTTATAGATGCACAATATAAAGTCTTAAAATGTGAACATTAAATAAAGAAGCAACCGAAGTCATAAATCATGAGCATGCTTTGATTTAAAGGTCAGAAGCTATAGCTTACATGAAGAAAAATCACAAACAGGACATTTCTAAAAGAAATAATTATATACAGATTTATTCAATATTGTTGTAATGATGGACTATCAAAGCTTAAATACAAGGAGCTCTAAAATATTTTTTTTTTCCATTTAGACCATTTACAAATGTTGCATTTACAATTTCTGTCTAAAAATTTAAAGAAATTTATAGTTAATTTACAGTTATTTTCAAAGCTTTCAATGTATTCTCGTTATAAAAGACGTTAAATATGGTTTATATAGTTCTAATAAGTTTTCGGTAAAAACTTACCAAAATGAAGAGTAATTTAATACACAAGAGAAACTTGATGTTGTTTCCAAACACAAGGCAAATTTATTGCTATCGGCATCGGTTATTGGTGAATATTGTCATATTGTCAAAAATCCAATAATGTGCACCCCTACTTTAAATACAATGTAAATCACGTTGGATAGAAGCCATACAGCAGTGTAACTAGCTTAATGTGACCAGGTAAGAACCACTGCGTCTGCATCTCAAAGTAAACATGGTTTGCTATCTCATAAATGTTATTGCTGATTTAATATTCATGAGGCGTACGATACAAAACGGTAAAGCTAAGAAAGCGAAAGTCGACATCACTTAGAGGGATGTGTCTGTCCACCTCAACCTCATTGACTAAAGAACATCCATAAATATCAGCAGACATTACGACTCATTCCATTTGTTTGTGTTTTGGCAAGGAGCAGCTCTGCAACTATCTTTGTCACATCGCATCGTCTCATCGGTGAAACCCCCCAGCCGTCTCTCCCAAGAGTGATTAATCTTCTAACACTAATTAGATATTTGCTAATTAGCATCTGACATGTGAGGGGAGGAAGAGAAACATTTGCATGCAGACATGGATGGCTACAGTCGGCAAATGCCGGGCTCAACCGCAGCGAAGCGCCATCAGTGGAGTCGGATAAGCGGAGCAGCTCGTGGAGCAGGATGTGCTGATGTCAGAACGCCTGCTGGGTGATCTACCTGCATATAAGAGAATGTCAAAGTCCAGGGGCTCTGGCATTATTTTATTCATTTTCAAATGAAGTCACCCCCTACGTTTCAAATGAGCACCGTCTAGATTTTAATGACCATCATGGTGGAAACGTGGAGCTGAAAGGACATTAATCTGGATATTGCCAATTTAGCAGGAAGCCTGGTGGGAGAAAATCAGCAGGATTTTGGTCCTCTGTCTTCGCCTACACAGTCTCCTTCTGTCCATATCCAACTCATTTTATATGCCCTCATCAATTAATGACGACAGCTTATTATCATTTCATCGTGAGGGTTAAAAGATCTGTAGCAGACGGAGAAATGCTACCTGTGAAAATGATAAAGCTGAGTCATAATCAGACTTGTAGATTATAGTGCAGTAGGAACGACTGCACTGACCTCGCTTTGCTGAATGAGAAACAGACGTTTTTTTTATTATACTGGCACTATACGGTTTGTGGATGATATTATATTTGGCCAGTAAGAAAATTATATTAGGAGTCATTCATTCAAGGGATGGGAATCATAAATAATTGAATACAGTAGTTTGGATTCCTTAATAATACAATTAACAATTGTATTAATTAAATTTTAAATTCATAAAAAAATAGTTAAAAAGAAATAAGTGCAAGTTACATTGCAACAAAAATGTTAAATAATAATAATAATAAAAGAATAAAATGAAAAATAAATAAAATTAATACTGTACATTCAAACTTGGAAAAAAAGTTTTTCAACATTGCTACGCCATCATTACTTTCAAAATATATTACATAGAAAACAGCTATTTTAAATTATTAATATTTCACAATATTATTATTTTAATATATCAAATAAATGCAGCCTGGTGAGAGAAAAAGATATCTGAAAAATATTACCGTCCATAACTTTTGAATGGCAGCGTATATTAAAAATACTTTAATCTTTAAAAAGGTGTGCATGTTATAAAGGCTTTTTGGCAGTGGCATAAATCTCTACATACCGTAAACTAAATGTTAAACTAAAATTAATGAAACATTTAATTCAAAAAGTGTGTTTGGTAGGGGACTGCTTCTCTCACAGTCTGCTGTGTCTGGCTTCTCTTCAGTGCTAAATCATCACAATTGGAGCACTATGGGCTTGGCACCATTTTTTGAAAAACAGTTATGTCGGGGGTAATTACTTCTCTTTGTCCTTTGCAACAGCACGTCTGCGAAAAATAAAAAAACCACCTCTCTGCACACCATATAGAACAGATCAGAAACGAATGACACTTAATCCAGAGCTTATGTCTTGATACTAACATCACAGTCTTGTCTTTGAGATAAAATGACAGATGTACCATCTGTGAGCCCATAAAATGAGGGTGATTCTGACAAGCTATCTGTTACACGACTTTGGGCTGACCGAGGCAAACATGGGCAAGCAATTCAGCATTCGAGAGCCTCTCGATGCCCTGCTAACGATTTTTCTGTGTCGCAGGATTTCACGGGGTAATTAAACGCCTAACCAGTGGCAACTTCAGGAGGAAAGCGCCACTGTCACAGGGGGGTGGTTAACTGGATGCGTTTGAGTTGGTGAAATATGTGATTTCACAGGGAAATCGGCTCACAGATGTCTCATTAACTTCGTGTCATTTGCACCCACTTTTCTACGTCATTATGGAAATTCGCGAATACAGAATATGATACGAAAAAGTTGTACTGTAGAAAGTTCCGACTGTGATTTGTCAGGTTCATTAGCATTTCCGGCACAGGATCTAACATACTAAATCATTCAGCTTGTATACAAACTATTTATCCGCTGTAATGTAAAACAAATCCATTGACCATGTGAGGAATTCTTTTTTATTCTGCGCACAAACAACTGCACACCATTTCGGCAACGAAAGCCGGCCCTGGTGTACAATATGTGCAAAAGCTCCAAGCAAACGTGCCTCACAGTAATGATCGGATGTGTGTGTTTTATTCATGCACTTTAAGCTTCATATTGCAGATGATTTCCATCCAAATTTCCCATCAGGGATCAATAAAGTCTGTCCGTCTGTCTGCCTGTCTATCTATCACACGTGCTTTTGCAGACTCCAGCTATAGCATAATGTGCCACTGCTGTGTGTTTTGTAAACAGGAAGAGCTCCTGCTGACCAAATAAGATTATTCAGAGGACACGTTGTTTTTTTTTTGCTTACAGCTCAAACTGTGAACATAATCAGCCAGCTTTCTCTTCCCCCTCTTCACAATCACTTTGAAACACATCAAGGTCAAGTGGCTGAAGACACTGTCATTACAGCACTGATAAAAAGAGATCAAATTTGCAAGTGTTATTTAACTAAACAATGAAAGATCGGGATAGCATTGTTGCAAGCTGTATTTAGGTAGTACAGATACTGATCAGATCTACAAATTTCACTTGGCATATGATAAAAACAACTGCAAGAAATTTTTTGTGAAATCTAATATTTTATGCTGGGGTAAAAATATTGATTTATGTTTCAAACGTTAATTAGTTTATTACTTAGCATCTAATAACTAAATGTGCATCATAAGCTTCAGTCTTAAAAATTAATTTTGTAAGTAAATTATGTAGGATAGTAATTCTGCTTATTTTGCTTATAACTGAAAACCCAAAGTGGTCACAACCTACACTCAGTCATAGCAGTCAAAAAACCCTGCAGTATACATTTAATAAACCTAACAGTTCTGTCTGTCTATATTATTTAACCATTACAGTCATCTTCATAGCAAGCATTCTTGGTGGAACTGTCCTTTATTATGGAGTTAATTCACTCTACTCCATAGATAGCACATTCATTTTTATTTATTTCAAAGGCCAATCAGAATTCGCCTGACTTCAGAGAAATGAAGAATTTTAAGCAGCAGACAACAATACTGCAGCTTGCAGATGAACACTAGTCAGAGCCAGTCTGCAGATTTGAGATGACAGATTTTACGATGATCACAGACTAAATTTTTTTCCATTTCAGACTATTAATCTAGTTGGAGGATATTAAATTGTTTTTAAATTTTGAGCTTATTTTACAAAATTTGACGTTTTTGCTTAAGCTTGTGTTTGGAACAAGTTTAAAGTCTAGTAGTGCGTGAACCCTCAGTCGTTTACAGTAGTGTATGATGGCCAGTTTTTCCTCTGTGACTATATTTACAAAGCCAGTAAGTGTGTGATGAATGCCCAGTGTATTGAAATCTGTTTAGATTTTAGTGTGTTGCTGCCTTCGGTTTTGAAACAAGTTATTATTACAGTAATTTTTTATGGTTATTTCTCTTTGTGTGAACAGGTCCAAGTTTCACAAAAATACATTGTGTAATAACAGTATATGTATGATAATATAAAATTGTCTCTCTTAAGGAACTTTAAAAATGAACGTTTATGCTGTGTTTAACTGTGTAACTTTAATTCCTCAACCGTGTATTGTCTCTCTCAAAAAAAAAGTACACTCTGAATCATTAAAATGAGTAGTTTTTAAAACGAATCCCAAGCCCTTTTATGTTGACATTGAAACCCTTTGCATATTGCTTGTTAACTTTGTGCGCACACACACCTGGGAAAACTTGATTTCCACATTGGTCTGAATGAAAATGCAAATTCCAAAATATGATCTGCCATTGGAGTTCTAAAAGCTCACAAACACTGCTTTAAATGAAAGCAACCAATCAACAGAGAGGTTTGGAGAAATTATTCGTGGAACAAATCGTTTGGGTAAAATATATATGGACACTGTAAGAGAATGAAAGTTTTTGACCTTGCATGCATGTCAACCTAGTAATTTGGACTCCTAAAACCAAAATATGAACCTTTCATAACCCATTATAGGGGTACTTTATTTATTTATTTAACTTTTGGTGTATTGGTTTATTTATTATTTTTGTGTGTGGTCTTCAGAAATTGTTGGGTAGAACTTGTATGTACTTATTTTAGTAATTACGATAACTAGGTAATAATTAGGTACTAACCCTGAACCTACCCCTAATCTTAATCCTACCCCATAGTAATCTTATATTACCAGCACTTTAAGTATATTCTACAGTAAATACATGTAAATACACATACTGTAAACTAAAGTGCAAACAATTGTTGAATGAATGACCATGCTCTGACAATAAATGAAAAACTGTGATCATTTGCACCTACAGTAGTTTAGACCTATTTAATATCAATGACAGCTTTTTAATATCTGTAATCACCTATTTTTCCCTAGAATTTGCTTTAATAGTTATGAAAAAAGTATGTGATATTGTCTGTCCCCACCACTTATATTTTCTTAATCAAATGGAAAAGAATAGTTAGATTTTTCACGATGCATATAAAAAACATGTCTACAGACACCCACTCTAAATAAACATAAAGAGAGATATAAATAGTGCACGTTAAATTATATATAATTTAAAGTAAAAGCTCTCATCCATGCTTATTCTGCTTAGAAATGAGTTACTGCCATATTCTGCCGTTCAAGTGTGTGCTGTAGGTGTCAATCTTAAAACTAACTCTGCATATCCAAGCGGCCAATTAGTGTGTGAGGCAGGCAGGCGTCCACGTGGAAAACTACATGTGCACGTGAGCGGGGAAAGAGAAAGTCGATGAATTCAAGCGACACTTGCTGAGAGCAAGTACTTTCTTTTGGGTTCCTGGTAGTGGACGCTTGCAAACATCTCAGATAAAGCAGAGAAGTAGCCTTGCAGAAAATCAATAATTCATAGGTGACGATCAGATTTCTTCTCTGCCCGTCGTCAAGGTGAGAGCACGCCGAGCTCCAGGCTGAGCCAGCTTTCTGCAGTGGCCTGGAAAATGACAACAGGCTTGTCAGGAAGAAATGCCTGCTATCGACGCCTGCCTGCGTAATGATGTGCATGCCACTGTGCGCTTGTGCAAACGTGCGTGTGCATCCTCGCGCTACTGCTGACTGACAGGACATCTCTCTCGCCGTGACACTAAGAGCTCCACGGGCTGAAGTTCCAGACTCTTCCAGACCGGAAACCTCGCTTAGATCTGGCCACAGTTCTGCCCTGTCTCTCTGCAGCACAAATATTTCAGGAGGATTTAAACCACCAGGCCATTACCTAGACCTCTGGCTCTGTCTGTCAGAGCATTTCCATTCGACTTTCCATCTTGTGATTGATAGAGAGCGTGCGGGCGTTCTCGCCACTGGCTCGGTATCAGATCCGGAGATTTGATGCGACGTGACAGGCAGCCATGAAGCTCCTCGGAGACCCCTGAGGAGAACTTGACTCATTCTCGCATCCACGGTTCTTCAAGCGCGAGCAGCGGACCACAGCCAGATGGCAGAGCGGCAAGGACAACCCACCCAGCGCAGGGCACGGCCAATCGGGTGTAACAAGCAGAACTCTGTAACGGTATCCATGGAAACGGTGGTTTTCTTGGCCCATGGCACGCAAGTGACAGGGAGCTCAGGTATAAGATCTCGCAGCGGTCATCAATCACTTCAAAGCAGAGGCCGCTACACCTCCGCAGTGTGGTGAACTTTAAACAGAGAACAACAAAGAGACGGGCTTTCAATCAATCATAATGACATGCTTCTCCATGGCCCTGTTCAGCTAGCTACTACTCGCAGTCAGCTACACATCACTCTTCATTTAGCACTTAACGTCCAACCCATCCACTAAAGCATGAATGTATCTCGCCCTCTCAGATGCACACGACAATCTAACTTCAACTGAACTGCTTAACATTAGCTAAAAGTAAACAGTCAAGCTAGAACAACTACTATCAAGCACGCAAATATTACAAATTAATTTAGTTCAATGAAATTTTACCGTGGGTGTGGTTTTCCAGCGTTATATTGCAGAAATGGAAAACAACACTGAAGTGATTGTTTATATAACAAAGCTTGTTTTCACTACTGAATAAAAAAGAATAAAAAAAAGTTCTTACAGCTATTTATCTCCAATTTTGTTTAAGTCATAAAGTCATAAAATCAGAACGGTGAGAAAAAAGAGAGATATAAACTAGTAACTGAGAAAAAAAAAATGCAATTCTATTCTGACATAACTTCTAAAAGCAACTGCTTTTATATTTAGCAATGTGTAGTTTATATGATATAATTCTGAGAAGAAAAGATGAAGTTGCAACACAGTCTCACGACCAATTCATGCATATTCGTATGAGGTGCCAAATCCGTATGACCTCACTCGTATGTTTTTGTACGATTTGTCTATAACCCAATGATGGGTTGTTTTAGGTAATTCGTAAAAAATCATACAAATTGGCAACTCATAAAATACGTACGATTTAGCAAAAATCATATGAATTCATACAAGTGAGGTCATAAAAAATTGTACGAATCAGCCACCTCATAAAATATGAATGAACTCCAGCTAGATCAGGTTGTTACAACCACAAGAAAAAAAAGGCATAATTGTGAGATTAAAAAGTAGTAATTTATATATTGCTTTATATTCAATGCAGGCTATATACAGTAACAATAGATCAGTTACTAGCAGTTATTTGAGATTAACTGTCGCAGTATAACTCTGTCTATTGTTAGTCTAGCTAATATGCAAATAACTGAAAAAATTAGACCAACTACAATAAAGAATTCAAATATTACAAAATGACATTAAACTGCAAACATTTTATTTATGCTCATAAACGGGAGATTTTCAAAATGTAATCTTAAATTATGCGAAATGACAAGACTTTCAAAAAAAGACTGCAAAGCTTTTAGCTACATTTAAATATACAGATTTAGCTATATATACAATAATAATATAAGTTAGTCAACTGAACTTGTAAATGGATTGCAACCACTTACCTTAAAAAGAATTCTATAAATCCAGTGAATACTTTTTTTCAATGTTGTCCTATATATTCTCAGCAAAGAATGCTTCTAAATCAGATATCTGAAGTGCCTCAGCGAGATGTTCAAACCTAATAATGGCTCGCTGTGTAGTTCTGTCTAAAACGCACTGTTTTAACATGTCGGTACATATTCAAGAGACTCTAAAGAGCACAATCATTTACTGCGGCAAGTCGCAGCTGTTGTGTTTTGCATCTGAATGCGAAACAGCACGAGTGATGAAGAATAAAAACAACCTTTAGCTCAAAAAGCGACTAAAATTAGATTGAGACTGAGAAAAAAACAAAACATCAATGGGGTAAAAAAGCCTTTCTGGGACTCGGCGAGACTTTGAGGCGGCTGGTGAGGCTTAATTACGCTTGTTGAAGCAGTTGTTTGCAGCACACCTTTCTGTCTCCCACTGCCTCTTTACCTGTGATCCCTGTAATTTCTCAGAGAATGCGCTTGTGCATTTTGGCAAATGTATCAAACCGTGTTAAAAAGAAAAAGGCTACAGAGGGAAAAAAAGAAGAGAGATGGAACGAGAGAGACAAAGATAAGGATACAAGCGCACAGCTCGTTTAATACAGCTGCACTCAACACTGAAGCTGTGCCAGCGCTATCTTCAATGGTACACATTGGCAATGGGGTGTGAATCGTGAGATGCTCCCCAGGCAAGAGCGCGTTTGTTGAGGCCGCTCTTCTTTCTTCTCCGGGCTGATTGAACAGCAGATCTGGGCCACTGCCGGGTCACAGCCCGCTGTGTCCCACAACGAGTGGGTGAGGTAGGGTTACGCACCACATCACTTACGGATCAGCAGGCCCACACGGAATCTGTAGAAAACTTCAATTTCTGTTTGTCCTTCACACAAAGCTATCGTTGGCTTTAGAGGACTCCGAACATAGGAATGAGTCACATGAACTACTATTATAGTACTTTAAATTATGTTAAATTAAACTGCATTAATTGTATTTTATTACACCACTATTTTTTTTTTTTTACTGTAATTGTTACTACTACTTTTATTTGTTTATTTTAGGGTGCAGTGAGTGACCCCAGTAGAAAATCTAGCCTGCAAAAATTCCCCACACAAGGACCTGGTGTGCCAGCTTGTACAAGGGGCACAAACACAGGCCTCCTTGGTGGTTGATGTAAGAGACTACTGACGTGCGCACCAACACATGTTGGTCTCTTATGTCTGTGAAGAAGTGTTTGAGTGCTCGAAACATGGCCAACATCTCCAAACAGTTGCCACGTGAGATGACGACCACTCCACAGACTGCAGGGCAAGCGGTAACTCATGACCACTCCCCAACCTGTGAGGGAAACATCCGTTGCTAGTGCTAGGCGGCAAACTGGAGCTCCCAGCACCCTGATTTAGGATCGAAGGTTTCCTCCACATTTCTAAGGCACATACGGTTTGACACTTTGATCATGCAAAGGGGATTTTCCCTCAAGTATACACCTTTGTTCCTGAGCCACAACTGTAGGGGTCTCATGTACAGTAGGCCAATAGGTCTGACGTTGGACGCAGCTGCCATAAGACCCAGCAATCTTTGAAACAGCTTGACAGTGAGTGACTGGCCTTCTTGTACTCTTGTGACTCTTGCTGCGAGGATCGATTCTACTCAAGCAGGTGTCATTCCAGCCCGCATCATGGTCGAATCCCACACCACGCCCAGATAAGTGGTTCTCTGAACTGGAGAAAGTACACTTTTCTTGGCGTTCAGCCTCCACCCCAAACGTTCCATGTGAGCGAGGACGACATCTTGATGTCTGCTCGCTTTGTCCAGCGACCGCGCTAGGATTAGACAGTCGTCTTTATAATTCAGTATGCGGATGCCCTGGAGTCCCAGAGGAGCCAGCGCTGCATCCGCACACTTTGTAAACGTATGGGGTGAGAGTGCAAGGCTGAAGGGTAGTACCCGATATTGGTATGCTTTGCCCCCGAAAGCTGTTTCCTGGAGGTGCCTGCTCTCTGAAGTCCTGAGCCACTGGCACCTTGAAGATGGTGGCCGCTCTAGCAGGAAACGCTCATCCAACTAGCTGCGGCGCAGCTCAGATTTCACCTCGGCCAGCCACTCAATATATTTAACTTGGCTATGGCTCGAGCCACCACCTCCTAAAGCTCCTTATACTGGGGTGAAGAGAAGCTGTCTCTTCCTCTGCGCTCTCCATCTTTTCATCCTCGGATGCGGAGAAAAGCAGAGCTGTTTACATGAAGGAACACACACCCTGTACTGCGAGCCGCCTTGCCCCTTATTTTCTTTTCTTTTGCTTTAGACATTCTTTCACACAGAGACACTTTTTAACTCTAGACAGATTTCTCATACACGCTTTGCTGAATGACAGAAAGTTTATCTGCCGGCAGCATTCCACATGCTTTTATGCTTCCTGGTCAGTGACGTCACCTGCCTACAGTATGACGTCCCAACTCACCATTGGCTGATTCTACACACGATTCAGAGCCGCCACGCTGGAGGCGTTCCCATCGCGGCTCGTCGACGCGGCTCGAGTTCCTGAAGAGGAACCACAGATTTTTAACGACCACAGAACATCATTTATTTATTCACTCAGATTTTTATTCAGCAACAATTTTTATTAAGCATTTAATAGATACAACGATCTAATTGTAACAAAACATTTTCTTTGCAAGTAAATGCTGTTCTTTTGAAATTTCTATTCAACAGATCATTTTGAAAAATTATCATGGCTCAAAAAATTAAGCAGCAACAACATTGAAAAGCATATTGAATGATTTCTGAAGGATCATTTGATATTGTTAACAGCTGGAAATTTAGCTTTAATCTTGCTAAATATTAAAACAAACAAAACAGACTCCAAACTGTAGTTTATATTTGTATTATTATCTTTTTATTTATAAATGTTCCCTAACAACAACAACAAAAACTATCAGTGGAGGAAATCTAAGAAGTCTGCATGCAAGTCCATATGGGTCTGTGAAAGACCCAAATGCAAACAGACTAGTTAAACAGGGTTTGTGGATGTGAGGACTGCATGACAGATGTTAAGAGAAGGAAACAGTAAACAGTGTCTAAATGATCCTCATATGATCCGCTCAAATTGTGCTTGCGGGGAAAGAAGGTTGATTATGTAACCACAGCTCTTCTGCATCATGAGTAATCCTGAGTATATTTTTGCTGTCTTGGCCCTGCTGCCAAACAAAATGCTGCTGGAACGCTCCATCAACTCAATCATAGCAGCAAGGGGCAAATTTGTACATTACACTGCACAAATCTTGCTGTCTCGTGACCTAACTGTGCACAAAGTGACAAGTTTTTAGCAACAAACTATTTGTCTGTGCACACTGAACATAAAAAAACATGACCCAAGCCAGTCAGAAGATATGCATGTGTTAATTACATAGTTACACAGAGCAGAATTTTGGACCGATTTCTCAGTCTAAATGTAATAAAAGAAAGTGATATGTAATACTAGGAATTATCCCATACTAGGAATTTGTGCTCTGCATTTAACCCATCCAAGTTAGCACACACAGCAGTGAGAAGTGATCAACCACACGCGCACACACACACACACACACATGCATGCATGTTGGTTTTTGTGATTTATGGGGACTCTCCATAGGTGTAATGGTGTTTCTACTGTACAGACTGTATGTGGTATTGTCC
>JAUMHP010000031.1:5331522-5342822 GCA_032361065.1 Enteromius trimaculatus | reverse complement strand
ACAGATTAGTTGATGATAATTCTGCTACAGTTACTACTGGCAGCTAATATAAATAATTGCAATTAATCATAATTAATTGTAATTATTTATATATATTTCCCTTAATGAGCTAAAATATGTTACAGTTGTTATGCCCGACAACCTACAAAACGTGTTCTCAAGCTGTGAAAAATATATTGTGGGGCAAAGAGTAAACAGACAACATGACGACAGAAAAGGCATTTTTCCTAAAAGTAGCATTCAAGAAATTCAAACAATAGTTTTTCTATATTCCACTGTGTTCTTCCTTCAAATTAGCGAGTTGATATGTACCTCCCCCTTATCACTGTGTGTCCTTATTTGCTTTAGCTTGCAGTGCCACTATGTTAGCCTTTAGCTTAGCTCAAAAGATGAAAGGAGTGATGATATTACTGCGCCGGTGTCGAAATGCTGCCAAGTACTGTTCCGCTACACATCATCTTTTTATCCGCCTAAAAATTGCTACATTTTATTTTGTGTCAACATACTTGCTCATGTAAGTAGCCATGTAATCATCTTTAAATTGGGAAAACAAGTGTTTGCTGGCTCTAATGAATGAATGGAGCCAAGTTAAATGTTTACATAGTAATTATTAAGAGTGATTAAGTGTACACACTGAGATGGGAGAGATGTGTATCAACTCGTTGAGGGAAGAACATAGTGGAATGCGGAAAAACGGTGGCGTTGTCCTTTAATGTGTCATGATTGTTTGCTGTACAGTAGCTTCTCAGTTCAAGAGGCACATGAATTTGATTATCTCTTCCTCTTTACTAGTTATACTTACGAAATAAACATAAAGGAACATCAGAAGATATCTTCTTTGAACTTTAGAAAGACAGGAATAAACAATTTTTTTCCCAGATCAAATTCAATTTGCCATTAATCTACTCTCCAGTTTGGTTTGTTTGTCAGGCAAACATGGAAGATTCTGCATTATGATTGGTCAGATTTCCCTGTGAAAGTCAATAACTACCCATGAAGGATGGTAGTGTAACATATTGGTGGGTGGCATTCACACAGAATTATATGAATACCAAATTTTTTAGAATGGCGTTTCATAAGCGAGATGCTGCAAGTCAAACACATTAGTCAAACGTGTCTATATTTATGTAGAAAAACAGCGGAAAGGGTGTGGAGTGAAGTGCAAAAGCCTGTAAGGAACTACTCCCCTAAAGGTCCATTCGCACCATCAACGATAACTATAAAAATAACAATATAGTCCACACCACAACTATAACAATAATGTTGATAATGTTACTTTCAGAACAATTTTTTCTAGCTAAAAACAATAAAACATATGGACAGCCAATAATAATCATGAGCTATATCATGATAATAATAATGTCATGAGCTCAATAATTTAAAGAGGTAGACGAGCATCTGCTGGAGTGGATGCTAATATACTTTATTTATTTTTATCATTATCTTTATATTTATCGTGCCTAGTGTCAGCGGACCTTAAGTCTGATATTGCATGTCTGCACAATGGTCACATGCAGTTAATTGCTTTTATTTGTTTTTACAAAACAATTAACATTAATAACAGTTTACCAGTCATCGTTTTGCATGTGAATTGAAAAGATTTTTCCATATTATTCTAAACATGAATATGCATAAGACAGGTTTGCACAATACTGTATGTGAATTCATATTTCATTCATCTTTTCTGAAAAGATATTTCATTTTAACTTGATGTGTTATGCACATTGAATAGAATTAGACGGATAATAATTTTTTTTTACCTGAATCATGGTGAAATTGCATTTTTAAGCTGACTAGATAAAAATGAAGGGAAAAAACAAAATTGAAATCCTGAATTGGCCAATTTAGAATTTATTTTTTGCCATATAAAGAAAAATAGCAAAAAGACATACGCTATTCAAAACCAGTGTGACAGATGGAGGATCGTTTTTAAATGTCAAGGGTTGGATAAACCGAACTCAACAATCCTGTCTACCACACACTGAAATATTTAGGATTGTACAGTTATGGGAGATACAACGATATGCTTGGTAAATATTTTCTGGTTCATTAATTTTGTATATATTGGATTCATTTAAATTGTTTGCTTATCTGGACCATTATACCCATAATAGCTCATGTGACCTTTACACACGACAACACTAACACTTTCTTTTTTTAAATGGAACATTAATTTTAGAACCCCAAGGTCAAAATCTACTCATAAACATTACAAATTATCCACAAAACCTACAAACACACTTTTGCACACCCACCAGACACAGCACACACATTCACCACTGACCTCCCCATTTGGTTTCACCTGTTGTCATGGAAACCAAAGCTCCTTCGAAAAGTCTTTAAAACCTCTAGTTGTCGACATACCTGTTACTAGACATATTTGCAGTGGAGTGTTCATTAAAATGCTAACTGACTTCAGTTTCAGTATTCACTTCCTTTTTCACTGTGAGAAACGGTGGGTTGGACGTCAATGGCAAAGCGATGTTATTTCTGCCACCAACATAAAAAAAGAACAGAAAATGAGAAAATCCTGCAGATTACATAGTTTTCATAATTGTAGATAATCTTCATGCTCTTTATTCAGACACTTTAATTACGCGCGTGCCAGAAATCTTCTGGAAATTAGCAGATGTTCCTCTACGCCTAATGAATTCAGCACTAATTTTCAGATTTAACAGTATGCCTCTACAACAGCGCACAGATCTTTTGAAATGATTTTAAGCATTGAGGGTTTGATGTTAAATCTAAAAAAGAATGAGTGATTCCCTTTGACCTTCCACATCATTCTTATTTCTTTAGATGCAATTTTTAATTTTGTAATTTTTATATGTCTTTTTGTAATTTTAAATTCAATGTAGCTCATGGAAGTGGTTTGGCTTTGTTAACATTAGGTAATAAAAACAGATCACACTCAATTGATAAAGATTAAATGATTAATGGAAAAAACATGAATTCCCTGCATTGCGTTTCAAATTTTGTTTGAATTTCCCAGTAAATTTTACTGTTTTTTACAGTGTTGCTAATAAACAACTAGTTAATAATGACAGTTACAGTATGTAGTTAGCCAATCTTAACAGTATCACTTTAGTTTAGGGATTGTAACGATCAGCTGGATGTGCCACCCCATCTCTCCACGAAGTGTGTGTGTAGTTGTGTCTGTTTTCAATCATGGACTCATACCAATGAACTCATGTCTCCGCCCACCTTGTATGTTGTCTTGGTGTTTCATTAATGTCTCCGCCCATCTCGTTAGCTGTCATAGTGTTTCATTATTGGCTCAATCCATTGACCTAGTTTTATGTGTATAAATCCACGGATGTGTTTGTATGTCTTCACGGATCATTGTATTGTTGTCTTGCTGTGTAGTGTGTCAAACGTGTTATCTTTGTTATATTCTGGATTTATCGTTGCCGACCTCGCCTGTTCCCGGATTCTTTTTCTCGTATAGATTATTAAGGCAAAAGTTGTAGTTAGAATAAATGTTAGAATAGTGAAACTATTCAAGTGTGACCATGTTAAGAAATGGAACCTGTATGCTAAAGATTTAGCGAATTTCAATTAATGTTATTGCTATTTAACATATAACAAGAATACTTTAAAATAAATATTACTAAACAGTGCAATATATGATTGATTATATTCTTGTTTTAAAGCAAACCGAATAAATAATTCATGCATCAGAGGGTTAATCTGCACACTAATACTAGGCAATCATCTTTGGCCAAACTTTGTTTTCACACTTCACAGTTGATTTTGCTACAAGTTCTCATAACATGCGCGATGACTCCAGAGAGCTGAAGTTTGTGTCCTTAGACTAGTTAATGGCCTCAGTGCAAGCTGTGTGACAGTACACCACGAGAACTTAAAAGAGTGCGAACAGCGCCACGAGCAAACTGTGGCATTTTAATGAGCACTCCTTCTCTAATCATTTAGCTGTAATCTGCCAGGGACATGAACCCACTGTCTGTAAAAGTAACCAAGGCTCAGCGAACAACAGAAGACAGGCAGATCTGAGCGAGGAGACTTGGGAAAGGGAGTCCGGGAACGTCGGCCGGGCGTTTCTTTGACGCAGAGAGTTGACCCGTGAATGCCAACAAAAGCGAGTGGTAATGAGTGTAAGTGTTGCCTGAAGGTGCCGTCTTTATCATATCATCATGCCAAGCTCTTCACACACACGGTGGCTGAACACGGCGCCTCAGGACTCGCTGCTCTGACTAGTCACCCAGCATTCTCTTGATCAAATCCAGCTCTCGCCATCCCTTTTAATTAGCTCCCACGGTGGAAATCTATTAGCGGTTGGAGTCGTGCTGCGTTTGCGTTTATTTCAATGTACACAAATACACACAAATGGAGAAACTTCTTTTTGCCTAAACGTTAGTGCGTTTAAGTAACACACACAGACTTGAAGAGGAATACGGTCTCAGTAGGCAGAAGAAAGTAGTGTAGTTTAGGACAGAGGGATTCAATTTCTGCCTGTGGCTCTTAACGGGAAGTTCAGAATGAAGGAGAAATAGAAAAACAAAGATCAGTGGGTTGCTCTGCGTGGCTCAGAGCAGCAATGGAAACAATACAAACAATTCTTCTGAGAACATCACACTGCATGAAGCCGACGTTAAGGTGATTGTTTGTCACAGTGGCAACAAGGCCACCGATACTTGCCAAACGTGCATCAAACTCAACTTCTACTTTTCTGAAACACACACTAGTGACTCAGTTGTCCATTACCCGACTGAAGATCTTGTGTCACTGAGAATGTGAGACGGCAGGTGGCTACAAAAAAGTCACTTTGGTGCTTGTGTGCTAATTACAAACACAGCTGGACACAAAGCAGATGCTCATATATGGATGAAGATTATTCATAGAAGCAGCCATCTGAGTGGGTGCGGACCGTAGAGAAAAGATGTAATTAACGCAGTAAAAAAAGTTCGATTGAGTGGGAAATTGTGTTTTTGGTGATTCATTCGTTGTGGAAGGCAAGATGCAAAAAAAGTTTGGGGTCAAACTTTTTAATGTTTTTTAAAAAGAAGTTATTTGATGAGTAAAAATAGTAATGCTGTGAGATATTATTACAGTTTAAAATAGCTGTTTTCTTTTGTAATGGAATTACTTTTTATGATGGCAAAGGTGATTTTTCTGCATTATTACTCTAGTTTCAGTGTCACATGAGTTTTTGGTAACACTTGTTAGCAAACTATTTTTTCCTCAGTAAATTCTTAATTTGCTGCTTAGTTAGTAAGGTAGTTGTTAAGTTTAAGTATTGGGTGGGATTAGGGATGTAGAATAAGGCATCAATATGTGCCTAATTATCACTAATTAATGGCTAATACTCAGCAATATGCATGCTAATAAGCAACTAATAGGTGTAACCATACAATTCTGCATTTCATTCTTGTGGAAGCCATAATCATTTTCATGGTTCTTCAATGAAAATAAAGCTAACAATAACAGCATTCATTCGCAACACTGGGAATGCCTTGACTGTCACTTTTGATCAGTTTAAAGCTCATGTACGAATAACGCTTATTTATAGACACAACTATCTGAGTGGGTCCAGAACATAAAGAAAATATTTAATTACTGGAGTAAAAGTAGTTTGATTGAGTGGGAAACTGTGTAAGTGGTGATTCATTCTTTGAAGACTTCATTTTCAAAAGACTTCACCGGGCTACCATTTAAGTGTTAACCACTGTTGAACTGCTTATCACAAATTTATCTAGATTATTTTTTTTTTTTAATCCCTTTTTAATTGCTTAAAAAACTGTCATACTCTAAAAACTGTTTTATGTTCTGAAAACTGTCCACATTGTTCATATGCTTACACTCACTTGAAACAAAGGTCAAAAGCAATGCAGTTGATCTTGTCAAATGAAGCACTGCTGCAGAAGTATTGCTTTTTACAGTTTTCAATGTCTGCGGGGCTCGAGTCTTTCGCTGCAGTCTCCAGAGGTTTTCAGTGGCAGTGTCATCAACCACCATTCCAAACAAAGTGGCTCAAAGTCCCTTCCTTCGAAGGCACATGAAAAGTCCCTAGGGGTGTAGCAGACATTGGCACTTTCCACAAAAATTGTACAGGGCTTAAGTCTATTTTAAAATAATAAAGAAAAATGTTTACTTTTCACCAATGGTGTGATTAATTGTCTAATCTTTTTTATTTCCTGTAGGAGGTCCAATCTATATAAAAACAAACAAAATGCTTAAAGTCGCTATTTTTGTTTTCTTTGCGCACACAAATTATTAACATTACAGTTAAACCATTGATGTCACATGTACTATTTTAATACTGTCCCTTCTACCTTTCTGGGCCTTGAACATGTCAGTTGCTTTGCTGTCTATGCATGGTCAGAAAGCTCTCGGATTTCATCAAAATGATCTTAATTTTGTGCCCGAAGATGAATGAAAGTCTTATGGGTTTGAAACAACATGAGAGTGAGTAACTAATGACAGAATTTTCATTTTTCAAATTAATTTGATTTGTTGAATTTGAAAAAGACACTATTATTTTATCTAACATCTGATTGTTTAACATTGTATCGATTTAAGTCACAGGACCCCGGTTTAAACCCTATTAACAATTTCCCATGTTAAATCCTCAGAATCCTGTGTGAGAGATAATCAATACCCAATGCCCAGTAGCCAGTTCTCCTTATCAACGTTGCCATCATCTTTGTGTCTCTCATACCAGCAGCACATGGGAAGGCTCACAATAGAAGAAGGTGAACAAAACTGGAACACTGCTGGCAGTGCGTGATGAGACGCCTGATGAAGCACCTGGTGCGCATTGCATCTCGCCGCAGGTATCATAAATCCCACATTGTGCCTTTCTTTTGCACAACCTGCTTCCATTAATGCATGTGGTGGCCTTGATGTCCAGGAATGGAGAAGCATAGCTGTGCTGGCTTTGAACGATGGACTGCCTGCATTCAACCCTCTAGATCTACTTCCTTTTTCTCCACACATGCTCAACCTCAACAAAGAACTCCTTTTCTGTTAGCACCCCCTGGAGTTTCACATCTCCTCCCTAAACACTTTGCTCCATTCGCTTCCTTTTCTTTTGATTTTCTGTGTTCAATAAAAGCCTTTTAGAGGTGTGTGACTCTATTCTCAAAAATCTCAAAAGCCACAGTGCTTTTTTGATAAAGCACTTACAAAACAATTTTGCTTTGTGACTTTAACTCGCTGAGTCATTATGACAATAATTTAATTTGAAAAATGTTTACAGAAATGCACACAAAATGTATTCAAATAATATGTTTTGCCTCTCTTAAGTTGCAAGAGCTCAAACATGTTCTATTCATTAATATGATATGAATAAGCTGTTTCTATAACTTAATGTATTGTTAAAATGTATGTTATGCACAAAGAATGAAGCAAATGTGCGAGCGAAATTCAGAAATATGTCAACTCAGTGTGATTAAACCACTGCGAGTAATACAAATAAACCTAACGCAATGAATTTTTTTTTGAAAAGGTCTATAAAGTTTAAAGAATTCACAGTATCTCTATACATAATGACTAATAATAATAATAATAGGACAGTTTTCACATATTCAAAAAGAATGGGGTCATAAGTTATTTTTTATACACTGCTCAAAAAAATAAAGGGAACACCTAAACAACACAATGTTACTCCAAGTCAATCACACTTCTGTGAAGTCAAACTGCCCACTAAGGAAGCAACACTGATTAACCATCAATTTCACATGCTGTTGTGCAAATGGAATAGACAACAGGTGGAAATTATAAGCAATTCGCAAGACACACCCAATAAAGGAGTGGTGGAGGAGGACGTAGGAGGGCAAGAACCCAGCAGCAGGGCTGCTACCTCCGCCTCCAGAGGAACAGGAGGAGGAACAACCCCCACCTGTGGACGTTGGGCCTCACACCACCCTCATGGAGTCTGTTTCTGAATGTTTGAGCAGGCACATGTACATTTGTGACCTGCTGGAGGTCATTTTGCAGGGCTATGGCAGTGTTCCTCCTTGCACAAAGGTGGGGGTAGCGGTCCTGCTGCTGGGTTTATGCCCTCCTACGGCCTCCTCTACTAGGGGAGTGACTTGTTGATGTTGACGTTTATTTGGCAAGTGTTACATATTGGAATCGTTGTGAATGAGAGTTGCTGTTATTTTTCCTATCTATCTGCCCTCTTTTTATAACTTTGAGCACCTGCCACGTTGAACGTCTCTGCACAGCCCTGATTGGGTGTGTCTTGCTAATTGCCTATAATTTCCACCTGTTGTCTATTCCATTTGCACGACATCATGTGACATTGATTGTCAATCAGTTCCTTCCTTCCTAAGTGGGCAGTTTGATCTCAAAGAAGTGTGATTGACTTGGAGTTTGACATTGTGTTATGTGTTCCCTTCAGTTTTTTGAGCAATGTATTTTATATTTTAACTAAAATATTTGTTTTTATCAACTACAATTGTTTCATTTCAGTCCTACTACTTAAACTAAAATGGATACATGGACAAGTTTCAGTCTGGTGTCAACAACATCACAGCACAGAGACAGCAAGATAACAAATTTGCTTAATTTATGATTCTGAAAAAATATCAATGCAGGTACTGCATTTAACAATAGTTAACATACTTCTAGAGTAACTACAAAACTGGGTTTCTGGGATGGTACTCAAATGGTTCAGGTCTTAGAACATACTTAGAAGAGAGAGATTATGTGAGTATAGTAGAGCATACAGTAAGTCTCAGAGTCCCACAAGGCTCGATTCTTACTTTGCTCTTGTTCAGCCTCTATGCTGAAAGAACCAAAGTGATTATCACTGCTGTGCCGATGATACTACGGTTCACCTATGCTTATCAACAAATGACTACAGCCCATTGACTCCCTCTGCAAATGCATTGATGAAATTAAGAGAGGTGAATGCATACATTGACTCTGGTCAAACAACTAAAAATCAAGCCAAGAATCTTCATCTAAAAACAATCTCAAAAAGAATTATTTTTTCTTTTCCCAGTCAAAACTTGGAGACACTTGTTCGTGCCTTTTGTAATAAACTCCTCACCACATTTCCTAAGACCATTAGACAGCTGCAGCTCATAGAACACTGCTGTCAGGATTCTGACAAGAACCAGAAGATTTTAAGCATAACACACTAGTCTTCCTCCTCCCAAGTCCTTACACTGGCTTCCAGTTAGATTTAGGATTTATTTTAAAGTACTTTTACTCATTTATCTCTCAGTGGCACAGGACCTAAATACATTGCAGATATGCTTACTGAATATAGACCCAACAGACCACTCAGATCATTAGGACTAATTTGGATTATTTACTGAATGAGCACCAAACTGACTGCACAGTATTTTATGCATACTCATTTTCTATTTTATTTTTAAATGCTTAATCAATTTTTCAATCATTTTAAATCTCTTTTTTAATTGTTGTAGTAATTTTTTTGATTATTTTACTTTACTTTTAATGTAAGCACTTGGAATTACCATTGTGTATGTGTACCATTGTGTATTAACTTGCCTTGCCTTGTGTGTACTACAGTATATTGAATAATTAATCCATTAATTACCCCACACCCACAGTACATCCACACAGATGCCTCTGAATGTAAATTCTTATTTCTGGTGCTTGTTTTGTGAAAGGAAGAAGCTACTACTGTATCAGTCAGTAAAAAGCATTTTATAAATAGGGCCTAAAAGTTTTTGAAGTTAGATGGGCTGGTTTGTTGCAATAAAGACTCATTATATCAAAGAGAAACACTAGAGATTGCAGGCATTAAGATGATTCCTCTTTGGATTGTAAATGGCTTTGACCTTGCTAGTGCAGTGAATACAATCTTCAGAAAAAGCTGCGGCTTTACAAATATTGATGCCTAAGTGTTGAGAATCATATAAATAGTCTTTATTCAATGATTCAGTATGCTCAATTTCACCCCAAAAAGACTGAAGGCCTTTGGGGGAATGAGAACATTTCATTTAGATGTCTCATTACACCGGCATTCGTTGTTGGAACTAATGTTTTACCAAATTACAGATTTTCCACTTAATTTAGATGCACTACCCTTCTGATAAATCTCCAATCATCAGTGTCTTTTCATTTGTCTCTTCATTTGTTTCATTTCTCCACACCCAAGTGTTTTTCTCTCTCTCTCTCTATCTCTCCTACCTGACTCTTCATCAGTCTTGTGCTCATTTTCAGAGTCGGTGAGGGTGAGAACCGAGTGGTCAGGGCTGGACAGGCAAGAGCTGCGGCGGGACTTCAAGGGCTGCCTGCTCCACAGCTGGACAGCGTGCTCCGGAGTCATGACCCCCTCAGGGTCAGAGTCAGCGTCGGATCCGGCATTCAGACCGTATCTGTCCTGGAGCAGGCTTATATCGGAACAATATACTGTAGATGACGGAGGAGGCTCACACATGCCCAGATCTGCCAATGCGAAGCTCCCTGTAATGAGAATACAAGAATTAATGCACGAAAACAAGAAAAAACGTGTTGGCTGCAAGGCATCCCAGACTCCTTACAGAGCTGGATGACTCTGAGAACTTACTTTGCTAAAATACATAATGACAACACAGTCTTCATTCTAGAAAGTCTTCATTTTGGTATGTAAATTAATTTTAGCTTTGTATTGTCCCAGTCATCTTCATTCAGAAAGGCAGTGAAAGGAAAGAATGTAAATTATGTAACAGTAGGATAAAAGGCCAATTCAAACCGCACCAACAGACACCGACAAATGGCAACAGACACATTCATCAGGTTTTGTCTGATCAGTGTGAACTGGCCTGAAGACTGTTGACTATTTTTACAGCTACAAGATCAGTTTAACCCTTTGCAAACTTTTTTGACTCTGAAGCAAAATCATTTGGGAAAAAAGTTTTGAACATAAAACAGAAACTTAATATGTATAATATTATCATAAAGGCAAAAACTGCTGTCAGGGTATGTGTGTAGCAAAGCAGGTGAAGAGGCACTTGTGGTAGAGTAGACATAAACTTTACTTCAGACTGTTCACAGGACATGGATTACACACACTTAACATACTCATAATAACATTGACGATCGACACAGAGGACAAAATACAGAGGGCTTATAAACACTAGGGGTAACTCAGGACAGGTTAGGAGCACATGTGGGACGGGTTAATCAATCAACTAAACAAGAACAGGAACAAGACCATAGAACAATACAGACAAGGGCGTGACATTTCGCCCCCTCGGAAAGGCGCATCCTTGCGCCGTGACCTCCTTAACCTTTTCAGCGGTGAGTTTAAATTATTCCAGCGGTCCCCCCAGAGTGAGTTTTTTTTAGGCGACCGTTATTTAGAACGTTCGCCTTTA
>JAUMHP010000031.1:5300632-5313370 GCA_032361065.1 Enteromius trimaculatus | reverse complement strand
CGGGCCAAAGTCTAGGCACTCTTCGTCGACAGAGAAGGCTTGGAGATCCCCGACCCTCTTGATGGAAGCCAGAGCAATCAGGAGTGCTGTCTTAAGTGACAGGTATTTTATCTCGACTGATGCTAAGGGCTCAAATGGAGCTTTTCGCAGGCCGGTTAGGGCAACAACAAGGTCCCAAGAGGGTACCGAGGGAGGTCTCGGGGGATTAACCTGACACGCACCTCTAAGGAACCTAACGATGAGTTGCTTACCTAGGGACTGGCCATCCACTGCATCATGGTATGCTGCGATGGCAGCAACATACACCTTAATAGTTGAAGGGAACAGCCTGGGCTCTAACTTTTCCTGCAGGAAGGCAAGCACAACTGCAATCAAACATCTCTGTGGGTCCTCTTGGCGTAAGGAGCACCAGTCGACGAACACACCCCATCTCTGGGCGTAGGCCTGCCTTGTTGAGGGGGCTCTAGACTGAGAGATGGTGTTGATCACGGCTGCTGGCAAGCCGGAGAGGTCTGCAACATCCGTCCAGACGTGCAAGTTCCAGTGGTCGGGGCACGGGTGCCCATCCCCTGAGAGAGAAGGTCTCTCCTCAAGGGGACCATACAGGGAGGGACTGCCGTGAGGAGCATTAGGTCGGAAAACCAGGTCCGGGAGGGCCAGTACGGCGCTACCAACAGAACCTGCTCCTCGTCCTCCCTGATCTTGCACAGGGTCTGTGCAAGGAGGCTCACTGGGGGAAAGGCGTACTTGGGCCCCGGAGGCCAGCTGTGTGCCAGTGCATCCCTGCCGAGGGGCGCCTCGTCCAGGGAATAGTACAGGCGACAATGGGTCGACTCCGGGGAAGCAAAGAGGTCTATCTCTGCTTCGCCAATGTGACTCCAGATCAGCTGGACCGTCTGGGGGTGGAGTCGCCATTCTTTAGGGTGGGTGGACTGCCGTGAAAGCTAGTCGGCTGCACGGTTGAGTATCCCCAGAATGTGAACAGCGCGCAGCGATTTCAGCCTCCACTATGACTCCACAGGAGTAGATGGCGGGCGAGTTGCAACATGCGGCTGGAGCGTAGACCACCCTGACGGTTGATGTACGCAATGGCTGCAGTATTGTCCATTCGGACTAGCAGGTGCTTGTGGAGCAACATCGGTCGAAAGCGACGAAGGGCCAGAAACACGGCCAGCAACTCGAGGCAATTGATATGCCACAGTAGTCGAACACCTGTCCAGGTGTCCGAGTCTGACTGCCCGTTGCACACAACACCCTAACCCGTGGTGGAGGCATCCATGTGTACCACGATGTGCCTGGACACTTGTCCTAACGGTACTCCAGCCCGTAGGAAGGCAAGGTCTGACCACGGGCTGAATAAGCGGCGACACTCCGGAGAAACGCCAATGCGGAGAGTACCACGGTGCCATGCCCATCTCGGGACTCGGTCGTGTAACTAACGCTGAAGCAGGGCAGTCATTTCCACCGAATCCAGCTCCATGCCGAGATAAGAGATCCTCTGCACTGGACAGAGTTTGCTCTTCTCCCAGTTGACCTGAAGGCCCAAATGGCTGAGGTGCCGTAGCACTATGTCCCTGTGCTGACACAGCAACTCTCGCGAGTGGGCTATTATCAGCCAGTCGCCGAGGTAGTTGAGGAAGCGGATGCCCATCTGCCATAAGGCAGACAGAGACCCCTCCGCGAGTTTGGTGAAAACGGGGAGACAGGGACAGGACAAATGGGAGACATTCCGGAGAATGGCTATGAAACTGGGATGAAATTTCTCTTTTTTGATGCCCGATTGCGGCACTGTGTGCACTCAATGGCGAGGTCTCTTGCTGACAAGCAAAAAGACTGGCACTCTTTTAAGCCTTTAAAAAGGCAGTCTCGCGGGTCTGTTGACAGCTGCCCAAATGAATACGCTGCAACGATGAGAGAGCATGAACTCGGACTCTTGAAAATGAAAGTGTTCTCCTCCAGCAGACTCGATACACCAGACGAGGCTCCGAAAGTGAAAAGCTGCTTGTGCAATCCAGCCGTGCCGCTGTTATAAGGTGCACCTGGCTGTAATTATTGCACGCCAATATTCATTGGCCTTTAACAAAAGATTCAAAGACGATTGGATCCCATATGTAACATATCAGTCAAACTGCCTCATGGGCAAGCCATAGCCAATCAAATCTGTCGTTAATTCCTGAATGTCTGGCTATGCAAGACTATTTACAGAACCTTAAGAGTGCATTAGATGCTGGCAAAAGTAAAGAATGTAAAAATAAATAAATAAATCTACTGGCAGTGGGAGTTTTGTACAGCTTAAATTGACACGCATAAACAAGTATAATGACTATATAATTTATCACCTAATAGCCAAAATGGAGCTTGATGGCTAGAGGCCAACCATTAGCTTTCAGATAAACATGTTCAGAGTGCAACTGCAGCCACTTTGGACATTTTTAAAAGGACAGGTCAAGTTTGCAGCATTGGAGACGTTCCACACAGACAGCGATCTATACGAAAACTCTGCTGAATGTCAATAATTGATACACCCTCTCTATCTATTCAGAGATCTCAGTGGCACCATAAGACAGGCCCTATCAGACTACTCTATTAAAGTTAATCCACCAAAATCCATCTTGGACAGAGCAGTGTCTTAATCAGTCTAGAAACAAAAGGCCACAGCAAACGCCACGCTGAGACTGACTGGTGCTCGCGCATGGCACAGGGTGACCAACTGTTAACTGTGACTGTTCAATTAGAAATGCTTAGATCAAGACGGCAGGGAGGGGAATGATAATTATAACAGGAAATGAGCGGGGAGAAGCTGCTGGAGAGAGCTGAGATTTATAGGGATGTGAGAAGGTGGTGCTGTGATGAGGAGGAATGAGAAATGAGGAACGTACCTGATGGGTTCAATTTAAGGAAAAGGAGTAATTCACCTAAAAATGAAAATTCTGTCATCATTTACTCACCTTCATGTGTTTTGAAGCCCGTATGTCTTTCTTTCTTCCTTCCTTTTCAATGAATAATGAGTTAAATTTCAGGCAGTTTCTCACACTAAGCTTCAGAAGACTTGAAAGATAGCAGGAGGGCTATCTACTTTTATTATCTTTTACTATTATTTTATTTTATTGTATTATATGTTATTGTATTTTGATTGATTTATTGATTGCTTGATTGATTCACCTATTTATTTAGATGGCACTTTTTATTAAATGAAAAGAGCAGCATGAACATTTTACAAAACATCTTATTTTAAACAAGTTAAATTTTTACTGATAATATTTGCAAAAAAATTGGCTGGATACATTTTCAACAACTGACAAAAACACAGGACATGGGGCATGGCAAGGTTAATATACACAGAACAATCAGAGACGTTACACGAGACACCTGGACAACACAGTTGGCGGAGAATCAAACACTAATGGCAGGGGCGGAGTTACAGGTATGAAAGAGCACATGGGGAGAACGAAATGAAAACAAACACATGTGAGCACATAGCATGAGATCACAACATAAACCCAAGACACATGGCAACATGACAGGGAGCATGACAATAGAAAACTGCACAGAAAAAAATACATGGCCATATATGCTTTTTACAAAATGTTAATCAGAAAACAGAAATTATTTTATATTTTATTATTTTTTCTTGTTATATAAGGGGGCAGATGGTAGAGAGTGATATCCCAGGTCGCTAAAGACCCAAGGTATGCATTTAAGGGTTAAAACATAGTCATGTACATTTACAAGACCTGCTTGATAAAAAAAATTAATGCACTCTGTATCGTAGTGTAGATATTTTTCATAGACACATTTGATGGAGTATCAATTTGACACAAAACCATTTTAGAAATGCTAAAAAAGAACTACTGTATATGCGAGCACCCAGGTTACAGTATCTTAGAAACGGGAAGAAAATTCAGATTCTGATGAAAATAGTCTTTTCGACAGAAAATGTCAAAACTGTAGGAACTGATATGATATTAGCCAGAGCTGAGAATGCAATAGATCTAGCTGCTCTCCCTGAGCTGGAATCACACCTCCATGCACAGAAGAACTTTCCAGCAGAAGAACAGTGTCTATTTTCGACACGGCAAACTCGATGTCAAAATCTCCTCCCACTCTGCGGGCACCGGAGGCAATGTTGAGTTCTTTTGTGTGGTTCTGAAGTCTTTGAAGGTAAAGTACCGCGGTACTGAGCATGCAGCCGAAGTGCAGTACACCCTAAAGCGAGAACAGAACAATTTTGCTTTACCTAAAGCCCTTGGGCGGATATGCACTCTGTCTCTTGGGCTGGGATAGATCAGGAGAGGGACGCTGGGGTTTTCTCCATTTATTTTTACAAGAATCTCTAGCGAATGGTTTGCTTTGTAAAAAAAAGAAGAAAAAAAAAAGAAACAAACAACTCTGGAAACCCAAAAAATGGGAAAAAGGCCTTAACTGTGCCATGGAAACAAGCACAGAAAAACAAGCGGAGAACAGCTTAGCTTGTGTTTAATAGCTTATCTAATGATCATCACTTATATTTTGTTTCTCAGCAGTCTCCTTCACACTTTCTTTTCTTTTTTCGCTTGGTGGTTATTATTTATTACTTAGAAACACACTCCCAGAGATTTTCACAAGGAGTTCAGACCCATAGGCCCCTGCTAGTAAATGTCATATCTATGTATTCTGATCCAATGAAGCATCTTTGCCCATGCACTGATGGATGTTCCAAGTAGATATATATATATATATATATATCCTAAAAATAAATAAATAAATAAACTCTAAAGTTTGTATTATATAATACATGTTATGAAAATCTGAATATGTAATTGTAATAGATTTTATATATATATATATATATATATATATTAGGATACAAATACAATAAAATAGAATTAAATAAAAAATGAGTAGTTCATATTAAATGTAATATGGAGAGATACATATATAATATCTAATATTTATATATATATATGGATATAGTGAGGTCAATAAGTACAGTATTTGATCACCCAATGATTTTGCAAGTTCTCTTAGAAATCATGGAGGGGTCAATTTATATATATATATACAAATTATATAATGAGTTTTAACATTCATGTTAATGGTCTGTGATATTGTGACACTGTTTGTATAAACAGTTCAGGTACTTTTCCGAGACTGAGCTTTTTGATTGTGATCCTGAGATGGCGAGCCACCCAAATAGAGAACCCTGGGGAAGAGAGACAACTAGAAGAAATCCCTGCGACTTCTCACGTGATCAGTGCCTTGTCCTTTATTTCAAGTGGAGTTCATCTGTTCCTAGTGGTATTTTACACCAAACTACCTCAACACTGATCATCACACTGACTATTGCACTAACGTTACTGAACTTTTGCAATTCAACCACAAGGAAACTCTCGTGTTCCCTGTTTTCATCAAGAACTTTTTTTTTTGTTCATGATACTTGCTAATACTTAATTATAATATAAGTATATAATATAGTTTATTATAAGTTTATAATATAGAATTGCTATAATAATTTATTTAAGTTAAGTGTATTAGAACAAAATAACTAATAATTTAATATTATAGAATAGCAATGCTAAAATAAAATAAAAACTTTATGGCTTAAAAAACTATAATTAACAAGCAAGCAGGTGGACAGGCATTTCTCTTACAGACATCCCGAATGAACAAAATCTTTCTTTTTAAAATACAGTAACTTTAGAAAAAAATGTTTCACAGAATGACTATTTTTCACAAAATTACACCAAAGTGTGCTGAATACCTCAGTTTGTCTCTATTATCTCATCCAGCGTAACCCAGCATTTAGCTCTCCTGTGAAAAACAAATGACACTTCAGTCCCGTTTCAGAAGTGCCAATGCAAACGTCTGAGCAGCGAAACCTAATTTTACAAGAATACACTCACATACACTTGTACTTAGTAATAGTTTTAACACTATGTTTCACAAATGCTGAATTAAAGGAAGAGACAGAGATCAGGGGAAATCGAGATGCTCTTCGGAGGTGTTCGTTTGCTGGTTGGCTCTCACTCGACCGCGGCGTGAGTGGCTGTTACGAGGAGCCACGCTAATAAAGACAGAGGCAGCGCTGAGAAGTGGCTCACACACACATACACACAAATAGACCTGCAGTGCTGTCTAAGGGCTGCTCCACTGGCCACTTCAGCCTCCTTCCCCCCAGGCCTGGATAATAGGGCTGCTCTCAAAACACATTATATTCCATGGCAGCCGGGCAGCACAAGTGGCCAGAGAGGCCTGCAGTCTGTACTCCCAAGTGCCATAAAATTAGAATGCAGACACGACACGGTGCTTCAACACACACTCACTGAGCATCTCTTTCCTTTACACAATCTCATTATTTGGCCTGTTCGCAATATGGAAGTGTATTTTTCACTCCAGCTTTTTAAAAATGAGTATGGACAGAGCTTTTTCTCTCTTTTTCCCTTAATGTTCCTCTCACTTTTTGGGCTAGCGCAGCTGCATTTTGAGGGAATTATTTTACCATTAGAAAAAAACATGGACAAAGTGATCCTGATACAGTCCACTAAAAGCCAAAATAATTTTAAATTTGGACATATTTTATGAAATGTACACTAATAAATATAAATAATTATCTTATCATTTAAGGCACTTTTTAATTGATCAAAACCGACAGAAATGATATTTATTTAATCAGTAAGGACTGAATCAAAAGTATCCTAAAAAAAATTGAACAACAAGCTATAGCATAACAACACAAATCAGTATATTAGATAGATTTCTGAAGGATCATGTGACAATGAAGACTAGATTGACTGTTGCTGAAAAATCATTTTTGCATCACACAAAAATGAACACTTTTTAACATGTTAAAATGCTAAATAGTTATTTTAAATCGTTATAATCTTTCAAAATAGACGTAAGTAGAAGTGATTGTTTAGGAAAATCTTTAAAATCTTAAAATGAAGATGAATATGTTTGAAATGTGTATGCAGCTCTTTTAATATATGGAAAACTTGGAAGATCATAAAAAATTAAGAAATCAATTAAGTAATAATAATTAAAGGAATTAAAAGAATTATTAATTAAGTAAAAAACACAAAGGAAGTATTAATTTATGCAAATAAATAGAAGCATTTAGCAACAAGATTAAGAAGGCAATTTGTTCATGCTTTATAATTGTAAAAATAAATATTTTGAATTACATTTTGAAAATGACTTTTTATATTTATATGTTAATTTAATCATTAATTTAAGCAATTTACTTCTTTGCGCTTTATTTTTACATGAATAATTACACCATTTTACTTTTAAATGGCACTTCTAGGTCAACATAAAATAAATATAAAATAGGATTTAATAAATAATAAATGAGGTCATTTTGAGTGCCTTATAACATTTCAGGTCACTGCATAATTGCAGCACTTCGATTTGCGTCAATCCATAATCCAGCATTCAAACGCCAGCATTCTCAAATGTCAAAAACTGCAATAATAAAGAATGAGTAGGTGTCAAAGCCTTTGATTAGTTGTGCATGTGTAAATAAATTCTCTCTAGCTCTGTGTAGCAATTACCACCCATCCACCACAGAAGGTACAGCAGATCACAGAGCTTTACTTGTGTAGAATTACACCCAATTACTGCCTCTGCAAAACACAAAAATGCTGGTTGTTTGCCACAAAATTAACAGATTTATCTGCGGGAACTGTTTTGGTTAATTACCATTTAACAGACACTTTTCATCCAAGCAACTAAAGGCAACGTCCCACTAACTACAGATTTTTGTAGAGATGTCACACCTACCGACTGTTTTCACTGAAATCTCACCCTTTTCATTTGGAGGTCTTTCCAAATCCCTCACGGATTGCAACAGCCCGTTTTGGCAGCAAATCATAAACTATTGTAATAGACTGAATTAGGATATGGATGCGTATTTGTCCCTTTGGGGCCGTTATAAGTCCACGCGCTGCTTCGGCAAGAAAAAGATGTATATTCAATAAACACAGACTGCTCTGCCTCCGCTTTCTTTTTTATTAGTCATTTAAGTGTAGGAGAACAGCAGGGAAAAAGATGGTTATGCAATCGGAGTATACGGTATGTGCTGAGG
Organism: Enteromius trimaculatus; assembly: GCA_032361065.1. NCBI lineage: Eukaryota > Metazoa > Chordata > Actinopteri > Cypriniformes > Cyprinidae > Enteromius > Enteromius trimaculatus. The sequence goes on along the minus strand of JAUMHP010000031.1, from coordinate 5,305,308 downwards.
AAAAAGTTTGGATCAGATCTGAGCAGCACAACGCCTTGTCAGGTCTTCAGTGTGAAGAAAAGCTCAGTGGTCACTTCCCAGGCCACGAGAGTACGTCCCAGCCGCTGCCTGTGATAATATCAAGCATTCTAGATGTTGTGATATAGTCATGAGGCCATTAACTCAGCAGGGAATCTGAGTCACTGAGGCTGTTAAGGACCCACCTACTGAGAGACGCTTCCTCTTTTTCTCATATGGCTATGTAAATGAAGCTTCCAACTGAAAATTGGCTCGCAGGACACTAGCTTTAGACTATACTAATTGTAGAACAGTCCCTTCGGAGCAACCTTGGGTTAAGTGACTTTCTTGAACTGTCCAGTTGTTATAGTTCTACCACCTTATGTTAGCAACTCCCAAAATCACTGAAACAAACTATATTTCAAGATGCCACTGATTTTAATAGTTTAATAAAAACTGATTTTAATAATTACACACACACACTTGCCTAAAATTTACTCATTTACTCTCACAACCAATATGCAGATAAGCTGTAAAAAAAAAAAAAAAAAAGAACTTAATGGTAAAAATAAGTTTTTACAGTTTACTACAAAAAACTGGTAAACTGTAAATTCCTATATACAGTGGTACAAATAAGTATTTGATATATGTCTGATTTTTTTAAGTTTTCCCACTTCCAAACAATGGAGAGATCTGTAATGTTCATCGTAGGTACACTTTGACTAAAAAATAAAAGTTGAACTAAAAATTAAAGTTAAACGTTGCTACCATATTTTAATGGTAAAATATGTGTAACCATTGCTGCTGTTTTTCTTTTACAGCGTGAATAAGTTTCTTTACCAGAATTTAAAATATTCATCATTACTCACTTGGTCACCTTTGCAATAAATGGGTGCCACCAGAATGAGCGCTCAAACAGCTGATAAAAACATCACAATAATCCACGTCTTGTAAAGTGAAAAACTACATTTTTGTAATCGGTAACTGTAATTGTGTTCTTAAATATTAAAATATTGACGATACATTACACAAGCAAAAAAAGCAGTTTTGTTTTGCCCTTTGTTAGGATTTTTTATTAGGAAATTACCTCAACGACAACCATTAAGATAAACGGCGCATAACATGTGCTTCTCCCTCCTCTTTTTTCGCACATCTTTTTTCTTGACCTCTCATTTTAGTCAGGGTCCTCTCTACCTCTTCCTGGAGTCCTAATTATCTCAAAACAATTAGCGCCAATTTGCCGCCGTGCCACTGAGAGATGAAAAGGAAGCTCTTCTTCCTGTTTTGTGTAAGATTCAAAAAGGCTGAGAGGGGAAGATGAGGTCAGGAAATGACAAAAGAGCTAATTACAGAAGTGTACAGCTATTTCAGTCCTGTGCACATTTTCAGGGATGTTAGAACAAAAAAAGAGAAGCGCTGCACAAGACATCGAAAGGGTCAAAGTCACAAAGATCCTGCAATTCAGGCTGATGAACCTCCTATAAGCTTTTACTTTTTGCAGCCCACATTTATGTGACATTTTTACAATGGATTTGTCGTTGATGTCACAGTTCATGCGTGATCTCTTTCAGCAGATGGCTGGAGGAGGTGGAAGATACGAGTTTTACTGGCAAATATGTACCACCATGTGGCTGATTTCTTTAGAGAATCAATCTATTGTATTGAAACGGTGTTGTTTCACCATGCAGTAAGCAGTAAGCACTCTATGAGGTGTCCTGTAGAGAATTCCCAAGATGTCATCTGTCCCAGAGAGTTGATGTGCGCTCTTGTACTAAGACGCTGAGGACATATGGGCAGATCAAACTCGGCTCAAATCAAATGGGTGCAACATTACTCAGCCACTGAACTGGTTACAGGTGAGCAGATGCCTGCACAGAGTGTCCGTAATGAACCACGTAAGTGAACAGGAGGCGCTCAGTTGCAGCGCACAATTTAGCAGCTAACCAGCTAGTCCAGCACAGGAAGAAGCACTTTACAAGCAAGAGAAAATGTTCAAGGAATCTTGTTGATGTGCTCAGCAATAGAAATTGTGTAGATCCGTGAAGCAGACTTCTCTCATATTCCTGTGAATTGCTTTCAACATTGCTTTCAACATTTGCATTTTTTTGCCTTTTTTTGCATTGCATTGCAGTGCAAACTTGTGACGAAGTGCAAATGTTATCTAATTTTTCAAAAGTATGGTTTGGTTTCATCTACCCTTTTAATTATATTCACTATATTGGTATTAAATGCATAATTCTCCCAAAAAGGAAATTTCTGTCATTAATTACTCATACTCAAGTTGTTCCAAAACAGCAAGACCTTTGTTTCTTCCTCGGGACACAAACTGAGATATTTTTGGTGAAATCCAACACCCTTCTGGTCCTTCATTGACCGCAATGCAACACATTCAAGGACCAGAAACATACTGTAGTAAGGACATTTTTAAAATAGACCATGTGACATTAGTGATCAACTGTAATTTTACAAGCTATGAAAATATGTTTTGTACTCAAAGAAAACAATAGTTCTTCTACAATTATCGAAAGTACTGTGATACATAAACGTGACGCACTGACTTGAAAATGCGTTTCTTTCGGTTTCTCATCTGTTGATGTACTGAGCAGCCATATTGGATTCTTAAGTTGAGGTTGTTGTGATTGGTCAGTGATTAAGAGAAAGAACTCTGACTTGGAAGGGTGTTCCAATTAAAAGTTTCTAATGGTACCTCGGAATTTCCATCTTCCGACTCTAAATCAAACACAGCATAAGATAACTGTCAGTAGTGACAGGGGGAATGTGTGTTAAAGTTAAGTTAAACAAGGTTATTTAAGCACTGCTTGAATGCGTTAAACTCTGTTTTAGACTATTTTTATTAATAACCTCTGTTTCTGCTGTTAAAGGGTGAAAGGTTGCATAGACCCCAACATTCAAAACATGTTCTTTTATATTTGTTGGAGCAAATATAGTTATGGAATAACAAGGTAAGTAAAAGATTACAGAATATTTCTTATTTTGGATGAATGATCTTGTGAAAAAGAGAACTGAATAAATAATGAAATATAACTCTGAAATAAGTTAATGCAAAAGAAACATATGTTCTAACACTGAACAAACGGATTACTGGGAAATTTTGTTACTATGTGACCTTTAAGTCATAAATGTCGCAGACAAAGAGACCTAATACGTTTTTACCATCTTCCTCTCTCACTCTCAGTCCATTCTAATGGACTCTCAGCATCCGAAGACCAGGGCTGACAGTAATCAGATTTGTCTGTCCTATAAAAGTGCTCAAAGATAAAAGCGTCTGAGGCTTTCCACACTTTTACCAATTACAACGCAGGAGAGAAAGAGAGAGGGAGCGAGAGAGAGAGTGACCTGTCCACTTTATCATTATCACGATGTCGATCTCAGTTCAGTGACCAATTGAACATTGAAATGAAGATCGCTCTCTGTGCTTCTTTGAGAAGCTGGTATTATCAGGCAGGTGCATTTGATGTTGGACACAGCAGGTAGAGCACTTCCATTAAATAGCGTCTGTCAGCAACCCCAACAAAAGAAGTCAAGCAGAGTCATCTAATGAAAACCCACCGAGCAAAAACTTCATTAAAATGTTAATAACCGTTCTGCAGAAACATTGTTTTTCTACCGACAACAGCTCCAAATTTGCTTGATTGATTGAAAACAGGGTTTTCAGACAGTCAACGACCAATTCGCCACTTGAAAATTTATTATGCTAATCACTGCCTTTTCAACATTGTTTAAAATCAATTCCATGTTGCAATTTAATTTACATAGTGAAATGTGTCAACAAATAACGACTAGAATTGTTCAAACCAATGAAATGACTTTTATGTCATTTACAAGTTTAGACGTTTATGTCAACACATGTAGAATATTAAAATTGCAAATAAACAGGCTAAATGTGTGCAACCACACAAATCGATTAAAAATAAATCCTAAAGTTATAAGTTACCTAAAAATGTAACTGATGTTATTATGTACTTTTTTTAATTTCCAGAACACATTAAGGGATTATTTAATTTATGTTCAGTTTGGTGTATACGAAAAACATCCTGCATCATATAACACTTTATGCACCAATGTAAAGGATGAATTTCCACCACCTTCCAGTCAGTAGTGCAAGGTGTCTTATAGGGCCAAAATTACTTTCAAGGCAAACCTTCTTGGAAATTCAAGTATTGTCTATTATACAAATACAGCTCATACCAAATCCAACTCCCCCATCTAATTGAATAACATATTTCAAACCAGCAAGCAAATGTGTCCAGATATGAACCTTTACTACGCACTTTTGGGATGAATTCGAAAATGTAAGCAACATGACATCAATATTTATGTTATATACTTTTTTTAATTCTACCTGGTTTTGTGGCATAAATGTAGCTTGGTGCACTTTTTAGTGAGAAAATATGTACCAATAAGTACATATCACTGCAGTTTCCAAAAGAAATGAACACTAGAGACAGTAACATTTTGACACCTTTTCACACAAATTTACAGAGTTTTGATTAATACAGCATAATTTTCTTGAAGAATATCATGTTATGACTATATTACTATGGTTATGATTATCACACATATCCAGCTTCATATCTATGGGTTACCCTTTCAGTCGAATCACTTCGACGTTACATATGGGATCTCGCATGAGAGACCGTTCGTCTTCGAGTCTTTTA
>JAUMHP010000031.1:5286366-5299581 GCA_032361065.1 Enteromius trimaculatus | reverse complement strand
CCCCAGGGCGTTGGGAAGGTTACGTGCAGACTCTCCTGTCGACACGCTTGCCCGCCTGTCGGCACCGGTGTCTCCGCATATGTAACGTCTCCGTTCCCTCCTTCAGGGAACGTGGGTTACGTTCGTAACCTAGACGTTTTCAGACACGGTAAGCTTGTTCAGTATCTCGCAGAATACAGAAATGAGTAGAACTGTGTAACTCTGGTTCGACAAAACAGAAACAGACAAAATCTGTTGGCGTCTCTCTCTGAAATTACATGGTTGCATCTACAAATGCATTTTTATATCAAGTTTTGCATTTGTTAATACTATCGGGTAGGTTTAGGGTCAATGTAATAAAATGTGCCAGGGTTCACGCAATCTGTGTTTTAGCCTCTATCAATGGACATTTCTTTTTGAAACTGCAGCTACATAAGAGGTACATATTTTAATGAGACCAGTTTGTTTAAATCAGCTTTATTGTGATAGTGATATTTAGTCACTTAATTAACAGTAACAACACTTTACTGAAATTGTTCCAAGAGGATACACAATAAGATACACAACAAGCCTACAATTCAATGGACAGTAAAGAATGTGTAAACCCCTCACACTTCCGCTTAGAAATGTAAACAATTGCCTCACACAGGTCCAAAAAACCTTATGGATGCACAGAAAAGTGCAGAGGGACCTTTAATATTGACACAACCCAGAGACAAGACATTGACGGATGAAATCAGGATCAATTATTTAGATGGAGCTTGATATGAAAACGGCAGAAAATCCTGAGCTTCTAAAGGGCAAAACGGAGTGCAGTATAAAAGGGCATGATCAGTGATTATAGAGTAAGGAGAGATGTGGATTAAAAGCATGTGAGCACAATAAACCGTGCAATAAAAGCTATTCTCGACAATTACCTAACCGTCTCTAGAATTTCGGAATTTGATACTTGACGTTCCATTGATCTTAAAATAATCATCGTCCGTTTTCATCCACTTCATTTCCATGGAAATGTCTACATATTTCTGATAATCAAAAATTAATTAGAGTCAAAGAGAGAGAGAGAAAAATAAGAAACCCTCTTGAGGAATCCTCTTTCAATTTCCATCCTTTCAACCATCCTCCAAACTCCTTACACTCTTTCCTCATAAATATTTAAGCATGGAACCGGGACGCTGGTATTGTGCCACAGGAGGTACAGAAGTGCGGTTCTTCGGCATCGATCAAATAGGTTCAGGCTAAATAATTAAAAGCTCACACTCCCCGGACAAACGAGGGAGGCTGCTTGCGGCTCTCTCTTCTCTACCGTGCTAACAATGGTCAGGGCCCAATTACATGTGCACATGTGCTTTTTGACCTTTTCATGTTTGTAATGGAGCCTCTAATGGTAAAAATAACCCTGAACAAATCCCCAGACCGAGGCAGCCTAAAGAGACACGAGGCAGATAAGGAAGGCAGGGTTCTGTGGGCCTCGGAAACGAAAGGAGGAGGTGAGGTGGAGAGGGGGCCAATTCTGCGCTCTGCTGGTTGCTGCAGTCGGCGATTTGTTTTGGTAAGCACGGAGCACGCTAGACACCGCGGCCAACATGCTCTTAGTTTTAATCAGAGAGGAAAAAGACTTGCCTCAGTACACTAATGAAATGGGGAGCAGCTGTGCTCAGGAAAGCGCAGTAACCACACATTTAGTTTGGCAGAACGTCTGCCAAAGGCAACTGTATATTTTGGGCAGCAGAGGGAACATACAAGGGCATTTGCAAGGAGCCTCCACTGATATGAACCTATTTCCTAGTACATCTGAGCGAATGGTGAAATATCCTCAAATGATTAATTATAGTAATATAAGTTTACTTGAGACGAAGCAAAGTGTGATGTTTCTACTTCTATTCATTATGACCAACAAATTTATGAAATGAATGGCCGTGAACTCTATGATTTTATACTTCACTTAAGAACATAATTACTCCAGTGTTATAATAGCAACATTTCAGCACTTATATGAAGATTTCTATAAAGATCATACATTATTTTGCTTTAAATTGAGCTTCTAAGAATAATGAGTATTACATGTGTTTCCTCACACTTGCAGCAACACCTACACACCGACTTGAATGGGAATAATTGAGTCCATTAGAGAGCACATAATGAATTCACATGAAGACACTTCATGCATCTTAATCAAACGGATAGCTATCCAATTGGATTGAATGTTCCATTTAGGTCTATACTATGCCATTTGCTTCACCTCCGAGATTTTTTGGGGTGTGTGCAAGTCACCTTTACTTATACTCTATAGAGCTTTATATAATACTGATTGTTACAAAGCACACTGAAAATGACCTGAAGATAGTAACATCCAAATTAACCGCTTATACTCAAAAGTCACATTTTAGGTAAAACAATATTAGACTTATTAACATTATTGAATATAATGTAAATATGTTATTTTATACAACAAAATTCATGAAATTAAAAAGGCAGGACAAAAACAGATTCAAATATGGGCCAAATTTAAATTCTGCTTTAAGCGGCTCTAAAAAAACAATAGTGTCATTATTACTTACAATACGTTCAGTGTTGATTCTGTTTAGTTACTGTTTAAAGTTCCTGAATTATGAAAGATGTTCAATTCAGCTACAGTATAAGCAGCTCTACATACTGCAATATTGCCATTGTTCAATTCAGTGTTTATTCAGTTCAGTTCAATAAGAGTGTCAACGTTGCAAAATGTATAAATTATTAAACATATTTCACAGAAGACACTAGTGCAATCATATAGCTCAAATAAGTTTTGTTATAAATTTTGTTTTCATAGTGCAGTCAAATCTAAAATATTACTGAATATTAAATCTTTTTTTAAATCCCCAATTAAGCAAGCCAAAGGCAAGGATGCCAAGCTTAAAAAAAAACCAAAAAACAAAAAAAACGGCACAATTTCAAAAATCAATCCCAAACTCCCAAAAGACTCTAAACTCCCATCAGGTGACAAATGGAGAAAAGACTTTGGGAGAAACCAGGCTCAGTAATGGGGCCATTCTCTTCTGATCTAAATGAATGAGCACAGTGTAATTTAATTATGCAAGTGCAAGTTTGGGGGAAATAGAAGGATAACACTGGATATGCTGCAAACTTTCAAAATAAAGCAGGATCAGCACCCTAACGTTACAGTCTTACACCCACAGTGCATCATGTCCAAATCATGGCTCACAGAGCTCCTGAAAATCAATGTGATCGCTCAGATTCAGTCACACGCGGATCTCGTCATTCGATTGTGGTCTGCATAGTCACAGGATGTTCATTTAATGCCGTGTGGAGACTCTGCTTCTTATTTCAAGCAATGTTTCCTATTACGTTGGTTAATTCAACATTTTATTATGAATAAAAATAAAAGAATTTGACTCCAACTGTGCTCCCTTTAATCTCATTAGCATCTAGGAGGGAAAAAAATATCTTGTTCATACTTATGGGACTGCACTCAGAACAAACAGTTGCCAGACCCCAGCCAAACGAACTGTCTTCCAACAAGCAGTGGGCAGAGAAAGAGAGAAGGTCAGTGCTTCCTCTCCAAACGGCACTTTTGTCAGGAGACTGGCATGAGCAGATGCAGATATACATGCTGGCTAGGCTTCCCCTGATTAAACAGGTCAGGCTTGTTCTGCGGCGAAGGGAGAGTGAATTAGAGCTGCAGGAAAAGTGCTATCTGCCAGGCCTGATATTGATGGAGTCCCTCAGTAAAAAGCCACTGGCGTGCGTCCAGCTCTCGGCACTATCCTCACGTTCAGTAACAGATGATTGACTGGATGTGGTCCAAACTTGGCTCTTGACACAAAGCCCGGCTAATCCACGGCCCAGGCCATGGCACTTTTCACTCCAATTAGGTCTTTAATCGAATAAGCACTATAGATTGTTCACAAGGATGTCAGAAATATTGTCCGCTATTAGGAATGAAAAAGAGGAGGGTTAGAGGTTTGTTGTAGTCAGAGTGAATATCACTGTGGGAAGAAACACTGTGGAAACCCTTGTTCTTTCTTCATTCAGATGAACATTTTTCCAGAGATTCACATTTAGGTCACACAAGAAGGAGAAATAATAATATAAGAATAAATAATATTTTATTTATATAGTGCCTTTTAGTTAACAAAGTGATTCAGCTGTGTGATTCTTCGTTTTTTGTACATCAGTAAGCAAGTTGAAATTGTGTGATATTGCCAGTAAAGTGTCTTTTTTTGCTTTGTCAACTAAAATAGCTCAAACTGAACCCAAGAGTTGTAGCTTAGAGCAAACGCACAATCGTTTTTTGTTTGTTTTGTTTCTCATGAACTGACCGAGTTACTGATTTAGTGACTTCTTGTTAATAAAGACTTGTTTCACTCATGATTGAATTGATGTTTTAAAACAAATCAACTGAGTGAATGATTCAGTGAATCACTCATTAAAATGGTCACCGGTTTCAGTCATGAATAAACTGGCATTTTAACTCAAATGAGTCCGTGATTCAGTGACTTATAAAGAGGCCAATTGTGTTTCGGAATGTATTGCTTTGTGAATGTATTAATGACTCAATCATAAATATGCTTACATGTTTTATCCCTGAATGAATCAAGTGTTTTTGAATTAATTTGTTTGACTCAATCAAAAAGACTTGTCACTTGATTTTTCCCCTGAATAAATCTGTAGGCCTACTGTACTTTTGTTATGTTTTGTTGTTGTTAATGAATCAAGTGACTGAATTCAGTGACTTGCTAAAGAACGCTTTCATTTTCACTGGTGTTTTAAACAGTTCAGTTGAGTGAATGACTCAAAGACTCATTTATTAAAAATGGTCACTTGTTTCGTTCATTAATAAATTGATGTTTTAAACAATTTAAACAAGTGATTAAGTGACTTATTCCTAAACAAATGAGCATTAAAGGTTTAGTTCACCAATAAAATGCTGTCATTAATTACTCACCCTCATGTCGTTCCAAACCTGTAAGACCTTCTTCAGAACACAAACTTTCCCCCAAACATAAACGACACTGAATACGTCAAATGCGTTCTTAAGAAATCTTCAAAATGGCAGAAGTCGTAATTCAGAGGAGAAGAATGGTTGAGTTATTTGTTATTTTTGTTTTCTTAGCGCAAAAAGTATTGTACCATTGCAAACCTGAAGTTGAGCCACTGATGTCACATGGACTGTTTTAGCGATGTATTTACTACGTTTCTGAATCTGGGAACATTTCAGTTGTGTTGCTGTCTGTGGAGGCTCAGATAGCTCTCAGATTACATTAAAAATAACTTCATTTGGGTTCTGAAAATGAACAAAGGCCATGGGTTTGGAATTTTAATGACAGAATTGTCATCTTGGGGTGTACTAACCCTTTAAAAAATTGTTTTTCCTGAGTAAAAAAAAATTATACTGGCATCACTATACTTAACCTACAGAAAGAGTCTCTTAAAAAATTCCTCACTAAAGTCTATGCAAACACATACAATAAATATCCACATACTGTATGAAAAGAGAAAATCAGTCAGAGGAAGCAGCACCGTAAACAAATCGAAAAATGAATAAGTGGATCTTGAAATCAATTCTGTGAGTACAATCAACCAAGTAAATAAAATAAGTACTAGATCAAGTTTTGACACTGTCGCTAGTTACACATATTGTTAGCACATTTCATCTGTCTCTACTTATTACTGTCTATGGCATTCCTCGCTTTTACCCAAAGGACAAAAATGACTCATAGCACAAATACACACAAACAGCTGGCTCATCAAACAGCTCATCAATCTACTGAGTAATCCGAAAAGGAAATCAAAGGAAAGCATGTCCTTGAGCTACAACGTGTGTTTGAAATGTGTGATGAGTTAGACAACAGTTTTGATACAGAATTTTAGCATTTTTCATCTCACTTCCACCATTTTCATGAGGTTATTTGTAAGAAGAAGTGTTGAAGGCTTCGAGATGTCCTATTACCATAGCAACACGTGTTAAACCAACGTAGCATCTCTCTGCCACAACATTCAACCTATTCTCTTGATCCAGTTCAAAAAGATAAAGCTATAAATCACCTTAGGCATTTAGTGATGTAGATAAAACTGACAGTTTTGTTATAAAACAGGGTGACAATGAGTCACTACCCACCTACTTCAAGCAGCGACTACATGAATCCTATAAAACATATTTCAAAGAACAAATTCTAGCTGTTTCTTTTTTAAATACAAAGAAGAACTTATTTACACAATATGTAGACTAAAAACATGTCAAGTAACTTTTCAAGACTTACTCTTGACAACTAAATTCGCTCTCTCATTCTGGCTAATTGATTTGGCACATCTTGATCATTTGCAACTGACTTGACTCATACTTGTGAAACAAAGGCTTGTACTTAACTAATTAACTTCTTAATTATGTTGTGTTCTAAAAATGTAGAAATGATGAATGGTGCTAATGAAGTTAGACTTTATGTATGACAATACTGTACTTTCGACAAGTCATGATCTTCTGTGACGTTTATCTCGATACATTTAATTGCACTTCTCCAAATAAAGAACTGAAGGATTTAGAGAGTAAAATACATTCAACAATACTTTACAAGAACTAGCTTTATTCTCATTTTTATCTTCTGGCAGCTTAAAATCCAAAACTATGCGCAGGCTGATGATGTCTCATTAAAGTGTTTGTGTGCAGCGAGCTTCTTCTCAGAGGGTCTGAACTCTAAAAGAAGGCACAGTCATGTGCTGAGTGGATGACACCAGGAAAACAGCAGGCACTTCAAACTCATTTGGCTTCAGCTCAAATGGAGTTTAAAAATGCTATTAAATCGCTGCCCCCAGAACTTACAACAATATGTGTGATGTGTTTGGCTGATTTGAACACTATTCTTCCACAAATTTTTAACACAAACATAATATTTTTACAGTTGTAATTGCAAGATGCGTTTAAGAATCAGGAATGTATTTATTTAATCAAAAATATGGTAAAATCAGTAATATTCTGAAATATTATTACAATTTGAAACAACTGTTTCCCATTTTAAGATATTTAAAAATATATTTTATTCCTTGATGGTAAAGCTGAAGTTTTAGCAGTTGTTAAGTCAGAAATCAATCTAATCAACCTTGATCTCACAAAAGTCTGTGTAATGACGGACTCTTAACGCAATCGTCGAAAATTCCATGATGGGCTCACGGAAAAGATTTTAAGTCAGTGACAGGCATCAGCCTTGATGCATGTACGAATAACTGGATTCATTTCATATAAAATGTATACTTTTATTGTATGTAGCACCTAGCCCCACCTTTACCCTAAACCTACCCACTTCTGAACAATATAAAACACAAACACAGACAAATATAAGCGCAGTCACAGGTATGGTGCAGGTATGGTGCATTTCAAGTCCTTCTGAAGCCATACAATGTTGTTATATGAAGAAGAGAGCAAAATACAAGGTTTTAATCACTGAAATGATCCCGCTCCATAAACGTGCTTATATTGCATTCAAAAGACACTCTTGTCCTGCAGAATGACGAAATCGATCACCAGACACACAAGAACTAAAAGCATTTCACAACAGCATGACACGATTGGTCACGAGACACACCACAGCCAATAGAAATTCACAACCAAGGCTGACGTAAGGAGTCTCCTGGCGGCATTTTTTGAATTTGCGCAAAGCAGCAGCTGCATGACAGACGGAGAGATGGTGATAGTGTTTTGTCACAAATTGATCGTTTTTAATAAATAATGTTGGTAGTTGTATCGGCCGGTTTATCTTGTGTTTTATTAACAGATGGTAGGTTTAGGGGCAGGTGTTGGGTTACTTGCTCATAAATGTATAAATAAAGTAATATAAATAAAACTGTTGTGACTTTTTACAGTGAAAAATCACACACCAATACACATGCAATAATGGCATTATCATTACCAAATATTTGAATCCAGATATCCGTCTGTGGATCACGGCTGATGCCTGTCACTGACTTACATTGTAATCTTTTCGGTGAGATCATCAGAATTTTCGACGATTCTGTGATACTAACATGTAATTATGCGTTAAGAGTATGTGGTCATTTCACGTAATTCTGTGAGATCAGGTTGATCTAATATGCCGATTTGCTGATCAAGAAACATTTCTTATTATTATTATTAATGTTGAAATGGTTTGTCTGCTTAATATTTTTGTGAAAACTGTGACAAACTATTCACTGTTACTTCTGATCAAACAACAAAAACAATTCTGAAATTTCTGGACAATAGTATATGTTATTCAAATTGTTTACCTACAAATATTACATGCTCTGGTTTTTACTTAAATCTGGCATCAACAAAAAGTTATTTAATCAAACTAATAAAAGCATCTTTCATGTACATATTCAGCTTCAGACTCTGTTTCTCCATATGTAAGAAATGCAAAAATGCATTTCCATTTTAGAGAAATTATTCATGGTCTCAGGTCTGGATCTGAGTTTGGTTTTCTTCTACCTTATATTTTTACATATGTAAATATGATGAGAGCATGTTAAGGTAGTCAGGAGCACATTACACATTTGGGTTTGAAGCCTCAGGGGACTCTTTTTATCGCCCCTACAGAGCTGGGACATAATTCATTTCATAAGACTCAATTTACAGAGCAATCAGGGATTAATGTTCATCCCAGTCTATAAATCAGCATTTTTATCAGGCCTGAGACCCTCTCAGCATGCTAATGGCCAGTGTGAGAGCAGCTGTGTTTGAGAGAGCTGGAAGGAACAAGCTCGTGGCAGTAATTGGAATGGTCACCCCCACAGGCCACAAAAAAAATGACTTAAGGATAGAGTGGATAGTGTAAATATAGTTTTGGGAGGGAAGGAGATCCCATTTGCTGTGACAGAAATCAATCAGATCTCCAGCACACTTCAACGATTGCCCCAGACTTAATAAAGGACAACATTTTCAGTGAGTAATGAAATAAGTCGGAGCTGTTCCTGGTTCAAAGACAAAGCTACATAATAGGATTGGAGAAGACTTATAACACATGCAGTATTATAAGTAGACTTACAATGCATAGCATAGTGTGTATGCCAATTCTGTTATGAAACTCCAGGTGACGCAGGCTGATGCGTCCTTAACGCAAACTTTTGCAATCAACACAAGAATAGTATGAAAAGAACAGAATCACAATCAGAACAGTCCATCAGTGGTCCAATCTGAATGTACTGAAGTGACATGAATACTACAAAGAGAAAATAAAAATAAAGACTAGTCAATAATTCATCTCCTCTGTGTCTCTCTGCATCACCATAACGCCATTTTGGAGAATATCCACTGCTCTGTGTAAGGATGCTATAAACAAGATGAGCTGATTTTGTTCAAATCACAGTGTAAATATGCATATAAAACATATTGTGGCTGACACAGAACAGCGTACATGTGGATATTCCTCCAAAATGGCACTACATAACATGGAGTGACACAAATGAGACAAATTGTTGAAATCATTATTTTTATTTTCTTTACATACTGTACCTGTACAAAAAATAATCTAATGAATAACAGATAATATTCTAAAGAATATTCAGATTGAACTGACAATGTCTTTCATACTCTTCTGGACTTTGACAGTGTAATTTGCCTGGCAGTCAATGGGACAGCCACAAGACTCCTGGTTTTCATCTGAAATATCTTAAATTGTGTTCTGACAACACAGTGTCATGGCCAATTCCCATTGATGGGTTCAGAGGCAGGGTTAGGTGTAGGTCAAATCATACGAATTGGCAACTCATAAAGTATGTACGATTTCACAAAGAACGTATGAATTTGAACGAGTGAGGTTGTACGAATTTGTACAAATGAGCCACCTCATGAAATATGTACGAATTGCAGTGAGATCAGGTTGTTTCTGAAGAAAACCAAACATATATTTTCCATACATTATAAAATTGTTATTCCAAACCTGGGGTGCGTTTCCCAAAAGCATGGTTAGCCTACTATGGTCGCAATTTCTGTCATTACCAGCACAGTTCAACGATTCAGTGTTTCCCGAAAGCCTAGTTTTTTAAACGAACGTTCGCAGAAACGTCACAAACGTAATTGGTTGGAACTACAACTTTGGACCTGTGGTTAGAAGCATAGTCTCTTGTTAGAAAGATGTATAGGCTTTAATAAATATGCTCTTGGACACAAGAAGCAAATTAACATACATTACTGTCTTTATCTTCTATTTGTCACGGGCGGTTCCTCTGTGGCTCTCTCTAACTGCCAGCAGCGGGAACCTTCACCCGAGTATTAGTTCCCATCTGGACCATTTTGCCCCACGTACCCCAGCGATATCCCGCCAGGGAGGCCTTGTTATTTCGCCTTTTTAAGGCATGGATTTAAACTAGAACGTCGCGAAGTCTTATCATCCCAATGGAGATATTTCTGAGCATTCTTACCCCTGTTTGCTTTCTTGTGTATGACCCTGGACTGTTTATATCGACTCTGATTCCTGCTGCCTGCCTTTCTGACTATTGCCTGTTTACCAAAATGTCTTTTGGCTTAATTGCATTAATCCTGTTTGCTAGTAATTACCTGTGTTTGTTGACAACCGCCATTAGAGCCTTGCAAATGGATCCGCACGACCCAGAGTCTTTGTTACACTATTATATCTAAATAAAAAAAGTTTTTTTTTTTTTTTTTGTGTGTCCATTCTAATTGCTGTTTTTGAAAAGTACGCATGTGCACATCTGGCTAAGGGAACCTCGTAGTATGATGTAAGAGGGAACCCGCAATGATTCAAAGATCAAATAAAGCATAATGACAGTGAACAAAAAAATAGTGAATTAGTCAATAGGTGTCATGTTTAGGGATGGGAATTGATAAGATTTTTACGATTCCAATTCCATTTTCGATTCTGCTTAACGATTCAATTCTTTATCGATTACCTTATCGATTCTCATCGCTAGCAGTAGCCGTGAACTGGAGGCAGTACTGCCAACCTCTGACTCAGACTCTCGTGATGGTCATCTAATGCATGAGAAGGCATTCATTTAACATTGTTGCTGCTGCTGCCGCTGCTGGGTTTGAGAACTGTTAGTCTTTAGTCTAGAACCAGACTTTTGAGCATTTGTTCCGCTTAGGCGCCATGCTTACTATTGACTGAGCGCAAGCTACGCAACGTGTGTAAGTCACACAATGCGCGTGATGACGTCATTCGTGCCCACTGGAATTGTTAAGGCAATTCCAAGGAATTTAAACACTGGGAACCGGTTCTCAACAAGAACCGGTTTCCGATTCCCATCCCTAGTCATGTTCGATACAGCAGCATCTTGGAGTCTCTAGTTCAATAGCATAAGTTATTCCTCCACCACATGCGTGTGACATCATAAACAAAGGCCCTATGTTGTTGAACTAACGTGGTTCAAACAATGGAGATGTGACTGTGTTCGGGAAACAGTCGTGACTAGCTAATGTTTTTCCAAAACAATGCATCATACTATGGTGGTTATTCAGCGAGTTACATAGTCGTTCAGGAAACGCACCCCTGAATAACATCTGTTGAACATAAAAAAAGATATTTTGAAGAATTTTGGAAGCCAAACTGTTTCTGTTCCGCACTGATTATTTTATTGCATTTTTTTTCCATGTTATGTAGTTAAGTAAATTTTTCATATAATAAAAAATATATTTTTCTATGATTTCAGAGGAACAGGTTTGGAACAACCTGAGGTTAGTTAATGATGACAGAATTAAAATTTTTAGATAAACTACCCCTTTATCGCACCAAGCTATCCTCTCTATGAAATGCCTCCCACAGTATGACAAATATACATTATATCCTTTTGTCCACAGTATCTTCCTCCGGCTTAGTGCAGGTAGAATCCATCTCAGATTTATCTACTTACAACCAATTACTGTAATACTTACACTGGCCAACTTCATTCATTTAAATGTCATGATTACATTTGTCTAGCGAGGTAAAGAGTAGAATGAAACTGCTAAAGTGAGAGAGAGAGTGAGAAATAGATAGGAACAAAAGAAAGATAGGCCTCTGCGCTATTATTTGGAAGATTGCCCTGGAGAGCAGTAAGATACATCCTACTGAAGTGATCAGATTCTACTCAAGTAATGAAGCAGTCAGCCATTTTAATGCCTTGGAAATTACAGAAGAGAAAATGGCTATTTAAATGCAGTACTTGACCGTGCTGAAAAATGACTTACTCTCTCCATTACCCAGCCTGGCTCCCACATTAAACAAAAGTTACCGGCACAGGGTTCATATCTATCACCTTAGTTACACTCATGGTGAATGACAAATTAAAACTGCCAGTAGGTCGAATGACTGAAAGACAAAAGAAGATGATCTATATGTTGTTTGAACTCAACTGTCTCAGTTCACTCATTTTCACTTTCTCTGTGCATGCTGAGCAAAGATCACTTATCCTCAGTGTGTCTGAAAAAGGAATATAATAGTGTCTTTTATGAAAACATTAATCTGTAAGATCCAATACAAGAGAATTTAGAACTGGAGTGTCTTACTATGGACTTCTGTATGGTATTCATGAAAATAGAACACTTTTCATTTTCAACATCAAAGCACAAATGCACACAGCATGCCACAGTGCACACAAAGATCTACTGTAGATTAATTTAAGAAAAAGACATCTGTGTTATGAACCTATTATACTGTGGAGCATTAACCTCATGCTGTTAAATGAAAGATCGTTCACACTCATAAACATTTGCAGCAACATTTGCTGGGCATTTAGAACTATGTGAAACGTTACTGAGAATGTAGTTACACAAAAAGAGATATTAAAACCTATGTTTTAGTGTGTTTTTTCATAATATTGCATGTAAATATTATTAAAAATACTATATTTACTGTATGTGTGGGTATTTATATACACATAATAAACATACACAGTACACATAAATGTATCGTGAACAAAAAATTATTTTGGATGCAGTTAATCGCAAATAAAAGTGATAGCACTATAAATAATACAGTGACATTAAAGAGGAAATTATATCACAAAATAGTTAATTAAATGTTTTCTCTCAAAACTTCATTTTTTGATCAAAAACTACAATAAATGATATGGTAACTGTGAAATATTCTTACAATTTGAAATAGCGTTTTTTTATATTAATATATATTAATAAAATAATATTTTTCAATTCCTGTTATTTATTCCTGTTATGGCAAAGCTGAGTTTTTATGAGTAAATAACCTGTAAATAATGTTCATATCTACTGCTTATTCAGAACTACTACAGCAACCTGTACATTGTTCATCT
>JAUMHP010000031.1:5272126-5286332 GCA_032361065.1 Enteromius trimaculatus | reverse complement strand
TCTCTGGCGAGTTCCCATATGTAACGTCTCCGTTCCCTCCTTCAGGGAACGTGGGTTACGTTCGTAACCTAGACGTTCTTCTTTAGCCTCACCAGTATCCAGGGGCATAGCACCAAATTCTGGGCCCTATGCACAAGCAGTGGCCATGGGCCCTTGTAAGCTGGACGTTCACAACTACCTACGACATTAATTAACTTATGCATTTACCCAAAATATTAGCCTTTACATTTGTTAACAACATTTATGGTGATCTTAAAATTATATTTAAAGGAAAATAATATTACACTTCTCAGGGGCCCTCCCCCGACTTAGGGCCCCCCAGTAATTTAGTCCCACTTTTCACCCAACTACGACGCCCCTGCCAGCATCTCTCATTCACATCTATTTTCATGTCTTCAGACTCATCCTGGCACTATTTAATGACTGAGGTAATCCAAAACTCCATTTAAACTTAATGCTACAAGTGTAATTGTTAAGCCTCAAGGGCTCATTAGACATCTACATCTACACCGCAATTAAAAAACAAACAACTCTTTGCCTCAGTTTAGTAGTCCAGAGCCTCTCAAAGGCCACAGAATGCTTATGCACAGAATGAAATTTGCTCTGTGGACGGTAAGTGGCTTGACAGGTCACTAAAGGTCCTGCTTGCCATATGGAGCTTCAGCTCGGAGAGTTTCAGAGCTGAATGAGACTTCTGAAACAGTCAGGCAAAAAAAAAGGAGCCATGATCTGATCACCCTCTGGCATGTGCTTCTTCATCCCTTCTGTTTTACAATAATTCTCCATTTCAGTGGCAGCGAGCTGCCAAGCGAGCCAGCCCCAGCCCCACCACCAGCTGGTCCTTCGACCTGCAGTTTTATATTGTGGAAATGGGTTTTCAATTAAAAAGTCTATTCAAACAAGTTTTTTTTACCCCCTGAAATGGTGGAACTCATTAAAACCCTGAAATGTGGTGCATCAAGTGAAGTGTGAAAGTTTTCTTGTTCTTTATTTATGTGGTGATTTGTTATAAGTAAATAAATAATTCTATAATGTGAAAAAAGCAATGACGCACCATTAGAGGCTGATGAAACGAACCATGCTTTGTTGCTCTCAAGCTCTGAAACGGGAAAAGAGTCAAGGCTAATACAAATACACAAACAAATGTATACACGCACACAGAAACAAACTTGACCTTATTTTTTATTTACTGCTGGGTGAACGCTCACTTTCCGCTCTTAAATGTCTTGTATGCGCTTGTGTGTGCGCACCAGTCTATTTTTGCAAGCCGAACCATTTAACATTGGATAGTTTGCCGGTTGACAGAACACTTGTCCACTTAGGATTCCATAAAACCGCTGAAACATGCTGGAGCTTCGCCTGAACAGATCTGTCCACAGGCGTACAGAATAAATACATAAACAAGCAAAATTTTTAAATATACGTACACATAGCTAAGCAACCTCTGAAGCAAGGAAATGACTGTGGAGATGAGGTCCACTAAATGGCCAGGGCCATTAGAGCTGGGCAAACAGCAGTTCTCTCAGGCCACTGATGGCTAGACTACCGCAACATGTTGAGCTGCACACAGCAGGGCTAAATAGAGAGGGAAAATGTTTAGGGACTCTGGGAGGCAGCTGTGAGCCTAACAATGGCTTTCTTTTGACATGGGAACTGTTAGGGCAGACTGTCACAAGGCAAACACATTTAGTGTAGCCTACATCTTCTGTTGTGAAGGAATAGAGATGGTAAAGAAAAAGAGAAAGCGAGCTGGGTAATACTTTACTGTTAAGAGGCCTAAAAAAATTACTTAAATGAAACTACATGTAATTTTGCATCAGTTTCAGTTTAGTATATATATATATATATATATATATAGTATGGTATAGTACTATACATTTAATATTGTAGACTTTTTATAGTATTTATTTATTTTTATTTTCAGGTTTGAGCTTTTTGTAACAAATTTTGTTATTTGCTTTTCATATTTATTTCATTTCATAAATTAATAAAGTTCATATTATAAATTAGACACACACACACACACTTATGTGTGTATATATGTTATTTCATTTATTTTTATTTGATTTAAAAAAAAGCTTTATTACATTTTACATTTATTTACTTTTTTGTCTTGTCTTGTCTTGTTGTTTGTTTGTTTTTGTTTTGTTTTGTTTTGTTTTTGTTTGTTGCTGGCCATTGGAGTGACACTTGTTGACATGGAAGTAGCTTAAATGTAGCAAAGTAGTACATTTGGAATTATATACTGATACTCTCTGTACAGATACAGTACTCTATTCACAGCGAGTTTGTCTATGATGAATAATTTAGCTGTCTAATAATAGTGGGTTACTGAGATAACATGCAATGATAACAATAATGAAGCTGAATCAAAGCTTAAATAAAGTTGTCAAGCAGACAAAACTTGTGAGGGAGCCAAACATATGAAGAAGAACCCTCATTCACAAGACCAGTAAACCAGAGCCTAACCTTGTTTAGAGGAGAACTGGAGCAAAGCAACTGGGCAGCAGAACAAGACCTCTGCCAGCATCCACAGAGCTCAAGCGTCTGGGTGAGGGATTAAATAAGAGAGCATTATACAAAATAGTGGCTCCATTCTGTTCAGGGATCAGGTCTTTAGGCCATGCAGATGTGTGCTGTAATGCTCTAATAGGATTGACTGAATGCAGCACAGGAAATGCTGGGCCTCAGCACCTCTGGCCAGGTCTTTGTGATGGGTCAGAAAATGACAGCTGTAATGGGGTTATGTCTCTTAAGCTGCCATGTAGCTGTTTCGTTGGCAATTATATTTTTAGGGTGTTCAGGAAGAAAAATGCTGAAATGCTTCCTCTGCATGTTGCCTGTCAGTGTTGTTAACTGTCACCTCATTTTAGTTTCTGTAACAATCTACCAATCTCGATTTTTTTAAACATTGGTTTTTCAGTAAGAACTTGATGCTCTTTTTCTCCTTTTGGTGGACCTTTTCACGTCAAAGTTTGTTCCAATTTGTTGGACAAATGAAGTAAAAGCATTCCAGCTCACTTTCAGGCATTTAATTTACACCTTATTGTTAAATTTATTAGTTTAAAGCATTGATGGTAATATTTTTTTTAAACAGAAATTTAGGACAGAGATATTTAACTGTTTGGTGAAACTGTAAACAATTCAATATTCATCATTAAAAAAGTTCACAAAAAATGTCTGCATTCATAACGTGAATCATGAGGTCAAAGGAACTGACAGAATTGTGGCAAGGCACAGATCTGGCCAAGGTTACAAAAAAAAATTCTGCTGCACTTAAGGTTCCTAAGAGCACAGTGGCCTCTATAATCCTTAAATGGAAGATGTTTGGGATGACCAGAACTCTTCCTAGAGCTGGCCTTCCGGCCAAACTGAGCGGGGGAGAAGAGCCTTGGTGAGAGAGGTGAAGAAGAACAAAAAGATCGCTGTGCTCCAGAGATGCAGTTGGGAGATGGGACAAAGTTTTAGAAAGTCAACCATTGCTGCAGCCCTCCACCAGTTGGGGCTTTATGGCAGAGTGGCCCAACAAAAGCCTCTCTTCAGTGCAAGACACATGAAAGCCTTCACGGAGTTTGCTAAAAAAAACACCTGAAGGACTCCACAATGGTGAGAAATAAGATTCTCTGGTCTGATGAGACCAAGATTAGAGACCTTGAATCTAAGCAGTATGTGTGGAGAAAACCAGGCACTGCTCATCACCTGTCCAATACAGTCCCAACAGTGAAGCATGGTGGTGGCAGCATCATGCTGTGGGGATGTTTTTCAGCTGCAGGGAAAGGACGACTGGTTGCAAGAGAGGGTAAGATGAATGAGGCTAAGTGCAGGGATATCCTGGACGAAAACCTTCTCCAGAATGCTCAGAGTGGGCCGAAGGTTTACCTTCCAACAAGACAATGAACCTAAGTACACAGCTAAAATAATGAAGGAGTGGCTTCACAACAACTCCGTGACTGTTCTTGAATGGCCCAGCCAGATCCCTGGCTTAAACCTGAGCATCTCTGGAGAGACCTAAAAATAGCTGTCCACCAACATTTACCTTCCAACCTGACAGAACTGGACAGGATCTGCAAGGAGGAATGGCAGAGGATGCCCAAATCCAGGTGTGAAAAACCTGTTGCATCTTCCCAAATAGACTCATTACTGTAATTGATCAAAAGGGTACTAAATACTGACCATACTAAATACTTACGACCATGTGATATTTCAGTTTTTCTTTATTAATAAAGCTGCAAAAATCTCAACAATTCAATATGGGGTGATGTGTGTTCATTAATGGGGAAAAAAATTAACTTAAATGATTTTAGCAAATAGCTGCAACTTTTTATTTTGCAACTAATTGTTTTGACAGCACTAATATATATATATATATATATATATATATTAGGGATGTAACGGTATAAAAACTTCACTGTACGGTAATAGCTCAGTATGAATGGCACGGTACGGTATTTATTAAATAATTTACATAGAAAACAAAACCTTACAAGAGGCTCAAAAAAGTGCCAGAAGTTTTTATTAAGCAGTTTACATGAACTCTGAACATATCAATGGCATACAAATTAGCCATCTATCTATTAACTTTGAAACCGGCATTGGTGGAGGTAACGAATTACAACTACACACGTTACTGTAATTAAGTAGTTTTTTTTCATGTACTTGTACTTTTTTGAGTATATTTTTAAAGCTGTACGTTTACTTGTACTTAAGTACAGTTCATATCCATTTCAGTAGCCAATAAAGATATCCAATCATAAAAAAATTTACCAATAAAAGCAGTGATGTCCAAACCAGGAAAGGCTGACGAAGAACATTCTAACCAGAAATACGTCTTCATGTTTATGTCTATGGTGATTCATGTACGCATGTGTTACTCCACAGCGGTGACGGCCTGACCAGGATAAAATAGTTCGAATATAAGTGTCATATGTATGGACGTTCTCTGTTGTGTTTTCCCTATGTGCTCTTTGTTTTTTCCCATAACCCAGTTCTGTGTGATTAGTTAGTCTGTTCAGGTGTGTCTCGTTCATTATCCTGTTAAGGTATATAGTTAAGTGTGTGTGTAACCTGCTCCTGCGTTTTTGTAAATATTAAATATGTTTCTTCACTACAACAAACCTCTTTGTGCTTTGCCTATGCACCGACATGACAGTATAACCAACCTTAAACAGAACAACGCAAGATAAATGGTGCCAAAGAAGTTCTCCTCTGTTTCGCACAAGGGCTTCCTCCTTTCCCCTTTTAGAGCTTTTTATATGAAAACCTTTTTTTTTTTAAAAAAAGTAATTAGTAACTGGTACTCAGAGTACCTTTTTGAAAAGAGTTATTTGTACTTTTACTTAAATACTGTTTTGACACCAGATTTTTTACTTGTAATTGAGTATTATTTCAGCAATGTAACAGTGGTTGTAATTGAGTACAAATTTTAAGTACTCTTTCCACCACTGGAAACAGGAAATTCAATAGCAATTTCCATATTCATTACGTCAGTGTGTCATATTATCTTGCTTCTCTGTGGTCACATAATGTTACTCAATGCACCCTTATTCTCAATATAACTGTTTTCACTGATATTTTTAATGGTTTCTGTTGTCAGAAAAACTGAATGAATATGAAATAGTGACTGAAATGGACGCTGAACAGAACCTAAGCAGAGAGAGGTGTGTGCACGGGCTCAGGCTCAGGCTCAGGCTCAGGCTCGGGCTCAGGCTCGAGCTCGTGCTCGGGTTCGGGTTCGGGTTCAGGCTCAGGCTCGGCAGTACTGGAGACTCGATGAGATTTGTCCAAGAAGTCTCTAGATTTGTTGCTAGTCACTTTTAGGGAGAAATGTTGTCAAGGGGGTCTGAATAGTTACTAAATATAGAGACAAAGTCGCTAAGTTGGCAACACTGATCTGTAGCCTCAACGGACCGAAAAGAATGATCAGCTTGGGCTGATGGGAATTATAGTTCCCGCTACCTCCCGTTCGCTCCATTCGCCTGAGCAAACCTTTCTCAGAAGACCTTTCATTTTATCGAGTTATGCGACCATGGTATTATTGAAAAATGTTTATATTGCGGTACTCCTGTATTTACAATACCGTTACATCCCTAATATATATAATTGTTTTTTTATACAGACACAAACAATAGAACTATGGTGGAGCTACAAAAAATGAATGTAAATTACGAGCACTCAAAAACTTCAAGTGTTCATTATCAAGCTACTTGCAAAACAAATCCATTAGTGCCACAAAGTCAAGCTGTCAGATTGTATGTATATTTCCAGCGAGATCATAATATGCTGAGATTTATTTGAAATGCAACAGTTTGACTTAAATGAAAAATACTGTCTTGAATATTAAGGTGTTCAGTAAGATGAATGCATAATGAACAGAGAATGTACTCGTGCCTCTTTCCTTGACAGACTATGATCTTTCACAATGTTAAACCATGACGCAATGACTGACAAGCTGCCACATTAGACATCCCTATAGCCAATTTCCACCCTCACAAAACACCTTTCATTCAGTAGTCACTCAAATCTAACAGACAAGTCTGTCTGAATCACACAGATGACAAGGGTATTAAGCAAAGTGATTCAATAGTTTTCTTTATTGTCAACAGTATTTTGCCACTATTCATTACTTGGTTACGGCAAGATCCAACACCTGGCCCACAGTGCACAATGCACGTCACTCTTCTGACAAATCTAATAATCATAAAGCTGCTAATGGCCTAAAAACAAAGCACGACAAATCTGCTCTCAACATCATAATAACAAGGACTGTCTATCATATGACACTTTCTTAATTCAACACTAATGCACTGTAATTAAGTCTTATTTCTATAACAACTTCCCACAACTTGACTTTTTAACGCTGCATATATCTTCATTTATCTTTACAGTTTATGTTAAGCTCTTTATTATATGCAAAAGGCCCTCATACTATGGGAAATAAACTTTGTTTAAAGTATATTTAATAGATAACATCATAACATGGTGCTGACACAGACCTGCATGTATATCCTAATAATTAAGCCTTAATATCAGAAATATTTGCTGATATTTCAATATTTCTGTCTGGAGTTTTAATGTCACAGGCCTTCTCAACTGTAATTTTAAGATATATAGCAATCGATCAAAAATATCATGCAGTCTTGGCAAGAAGGGTGAAGAAAAAAAGAATGAAAGTCAATCAAACGGACATGTACCCAAAAGGAAAAACTATTCAGAGAGCCGTAATGCAATGAATCCATTATGAGCAGTCACCTAATTCTCTTTTTCACTGGTGAAATATTACAAATCTCAAAGAATTTTTAGCAACCCCACTTCTTTAAATGAGGTTTCAATGATGTCTTTATGACTAAGAGCAAGAAAAAGAGGAAATCGCTGTTCTTTTCAGTAGTTATTTTCAACTTACAGCCAGCTCGAATAATTGATTGCGTGCTTTTATTAACTTAGCAAATATTCCATTACCTCTAAGGCAGGGCTCCTTGTCGGTTCCTGGGGATAAGTTGATTTAAAAGGATCGTTATGAAGCCTCCTGAGATGGCAGCACTAATTGTACAAATGATAAAACAAGTCTGCCATTATCTCACAGGTGACAAAGCATTTAAGATTAGCTAAAATAATGTTTCAAATCTGTTACATGCGGGACAGGAATCCGGTTTAAAAGATTCTGGCTCACTAAGATTCAGTTGTTCTTGAGCATCTTCCATGCTGCTCATAGATAGTCATTTGGCGGAAAATGTTCTTTGGATGTTAACAGTTAAACAAATGGTTTTGTGTACTGTGTTGACTTAATCTCAATTGCTCTTAAGAAAACATCACCAAAGCAGAAGCCTGTTTCCATGGCAAATGCCTTCTAAACAAACTCCAATCTGGAAGCGGGCAATGCATCATCAAATTCTCTATTGTTTGAGTATCATGCTGCATTTGATTTTGTCCTTTGTCTGAAGAGTTCTCAGTCTTACTCCTTAGAAACAATGCAAATGAGAAAAGCAATCAGTGCATCGGCTCAAAAATGTAAGCTCACTGGCTACTTCATTTAGTTCAAAGGTTCATTTAGTACAAAGGATTGAATAAGAGCGTGAAATCAAATGAAAACCCAGCCTGCAGTCTGGCATTCAAGGATAGAAGTAAGCCTGTCTTAATTCAAAAACCTGTTCCCAGCTCTAATGAGTGCTTAACAAATTATGCCGAATGGATTTCTTGATTTGCAAGCCAACACAACACAATCAAACCAAACTTTAAAATGAACGGATAAAGAAGACTGGGGCTAGACGTCACAGAGGCTTGTTTGCCTAGCAAACAAATGATTTTAGCAGTAGCTTTGTTGGTTGGGTTTTAACAAATATACAGGTTTTGTGAGTTGTTAACTAACAAAAAAATGGTTTGGTATGATTTAACTTTTATGTTTTTTTTATGTTTCATTAATTATTTTGTTTAATAGTTGTTTTACTTTTTAAATACCATACAGAAATGTAATGTGTGACATATACTGCCCCACACATACACACACATATATATACACTCACCTAATTATTAAGAACACCTGTTTAATTTCTTATTAATGCAATTATCTAACCAACCAATCACATGGCAGTTGCTTCAATGCATTTAGGGGTGTGGTCCTGGTCAAGACAATCTCCTGAACTCCAAACTAATTTGTCAGAATGGGAAAGAAAGGTGAAGAAAGGCTCAATTAGTGGGATTTTCACGCACGACAATTTCTAGGGTTTACAAAGAATGGTGTGAAAAGGGAAAACATCCAGTATGCGGCAGTCCCGCGAGCGAAAATGCCTTGTTGATGCTAGAGGTCAGAGGAGAATTCAACTGACAGAATTCGACTGATTCAAGCCGATAGAAGAGCAACTTTGACTGAAATAACCACTCGTTACAACCAAGGTATGCAGCAAAGAATTTGTGAAGTCACAACACGCACAACCTTGAGGGGGATGGGCTACAACAGGAGAAGACCCCCCGGGTACTACTCATCTCCACTACAAATAGGAAAAAGAGGCTACAATTTGCACAAGCACACCCTTGGGTGACGTCACCGACTACGAAGGATAAGAGCATGTGCGAAGCAGTGCACGCCAGCCTCATTCATTCATCAGGCGCTCTCTGTGTGACTGTCAGTGTGCTTGTGATTCAGACACTAGTTAGTTTAAAAATTAAATGAACATGTCTGGAAAGAGTTTTGTAAAGTGTGTACTCCTCGCTCTCGGAGGTCTCTCTCGAGGCAGAGTGGCGTCTGCATTCATGGGGCTCGCAAATCGATCTACTGGGGGCAATGGAGACAGCTGACCCCCTTTCTCCTTCCCAGCCAGGCAGATTGGGA
Source organism: Enteromius trimaculatus (assembly GCA_032361065.1). Classification (NCBI taxonomy): domain Eukaryota; kingdom Metazoa; phylum Chordata; class Actinopteri; order Cypriniformes; family Cyprinidae; genus Enteromius; species Enteromius trimaculatus. The sequence continues at coordinate 5,277,010 of JAUMHP010000031.1, read as the reverse complement.
GATATCTCTCCGGGGCATGAAGCGCCGCTGATACCGGCTACTTCCCCCCAGAGGAATCGTCTCGAGCTTCACTGATCTTCCTTCGATGAGGTAGAAAAAAAAATTCAATAAAATAAAAAAAATCTAGAAGGGTAATGAAGCACCGCTGATAACGGGTTCTTCTCCCAGGGGAGAGCAGTCTACACATCGTTCATCCTCCTCCAAGGAGTTGGATGTAGTTAGTGTAGATTGTAAGCCGCTTCTTCATTCTCCCTGGTCACAATTTTCTTAGGGTTTCTGCATGTGTTTGCTGTGCTGCCACCGAGGCACAATAGTCAGAAGAGTGGGGAACCATTCACTGACTATAAGTTCTCTTAAAAGCTGACAGGTTGGATGGCAGCAGCTTCTAGCGTGATTTCGCTAAACCTTGCAGTGATCAGAGACAAGGGTTTTCTTCCAGGAGAACTCCCTTCATATGATCAAGATCTCCCGACGGAGTGTGTGAGTCTTGGTTAGATGGAGGAACCTTTAGTTCCTAAATCGGGCCTGGTCTTAAGGGACTCGGTTTCGCCGCGTCACATGGACGGTCAACACATCCCTCACCAGTTTGCGACTCAGGAGGTGTGCACAATGTCCCCTCTGGTTCTCTCTTGTTCACCCAGATCTGTTGGGTCTAGATGCTATGGCACAGAGATAGCAGAGGCTCCGTCTGTATGCTTTTCCCCCGATATCTCTGATCCCAGGAGTTCTGGAAAGAGTCCGCCAGGATGCGGTCAATTTACAGTTGGTGGCCCCGCGGTGGCCAGGACAAGTACGGTTTGCGGACCTGATATCGCTCCTTGGCGGCTCTCCATGGGAGATTCCGATCAGGAGAGATCTTCTGTCTCAAATAGAGGGTTCAGTGTTTCACCCTCACCCAGAGAGGTTGAGTCTATGGGTGTGGCCTCTGAGGGGGCACACCTTTGTCAGCCGAGGTTGTTCAGACTATACTACAATCCAGAGCTCCCTCCACAAGGAAATTATTATGCTGAAGTGGAGACTTTTCACTCCTTGGTGCAATAGTCATGGTCAGGACCCAGTTAACTGTCCGATTAGCGCAGTTCTGGAGTTCCTGCAGACTAGACTACACTTAAGGTGTATTTGGCGGCAATATCGGCCTTCCACTCCCTTATTGATGGTCGTTCAGTGGGTAGAGATCCGTTAGTGGTTTGTTTCTTTGTGGTGCACTGAGGCTGAGGACTCCTATTCACTCCTGAGTTCTGACTTGGGATCTGGCATTGGTACTCAGGGCCCTCTCTCGAGCCCCCTTTGAACCGTTGGAGCAAGTCTCTGACTGTCTCCATACCTTTAAGACTGCGGTCTTATTGGCACTGGCTCCTTGAAGAGAGTAGGGGACCTTCAGGCCTTGTCTGTGGCCTTTTAATGTGCAGACTTTGCACCCGGTTTGGCCGAAGTCTTCCTTTACCTGCGAGCGGGTTATGTCCCTGAGGTTCCTTCAGTACCACCACAGCCAGTTGTACTTCAGATTTTGCACCTCCCTGCGGGGAGGTAGACCAGGAAAAGTTACGCTGTTTATGTCCTTTACGAGCACTGGATGCCTACATGCGTAGATCTGCTCTCTGTAGGAATCGGACAAGTTGCTGGTGTGCTTTGGTCCTCCTTGGAGGGGATTATCTGCATCATAGCAGATCCTGAGCAGTTGGACTGTGGAGACCTTCTCCATTTTTATGAGTTATCTGGTCTCCCCTCGCTGTTGGGAGTCAGAGCTCACTCAACTAGAGGTATAGCAGCCTCGAAGGCCTTTTTGTCAGGTGCCTCGGTTCCGGACATTTACAAGACAGTGGGTCGCCCCCTTTGACCTTTGCGAAGGTTCTATGGGCTGGACCTCCCAGCTACCCCGGGCTCGTTTTCGTTGCACACTTTAGGCCCCTTAGTGCCAAATGGGCATTGTTTAAATGCCACGGGCTACCTGAGCATTGTTTCTGACCATGTCCATCCCTTTATGACCAACATGTACCCATCCTCTTATGGCTACTTCCAGCAGGATAATGCAACATGTCACAAAGCTCAAATCATTTTAAATTGGTTTCTTCGTACATGACAATGAGTTCACTGTACTAAAATGGCCCCCACAGTCACCAGATCTCAGCCCAATAGAGCATCTTTGGAATGTGGTGGAACGGGAGCTTCGTGCCCTGGATGTGCATCCCACAAATCTCAATCAACTGCAAGATGCTATCCTATCAATATGAGCCAACATTTCTAAAGAATTATTTCAGCACCTTGTTGAATCAATGCCACATAAAATTAAGGCAGTTCAGGGTCAAACACCATATTAGTATGGTGTTCCTGATAATCCTTTAGGTGAGTGTGTGTGTATATATATATATATGACATATATGTCTTTTTTAATACCTATCTTTTATATATGGGTCAAATACCCCAAGATATCCGCATCAAAAGAAATTTACAAAAGTGATTATATGTCCAAAGAAAGCTCACTAAATGTAAGTAAAGTGTCTACTTTTAGGTTTTAGATATGTTTTCGAAGAATAAAATGTTGAAATTTGGTTGAAATAATGTTCCATTGTCATTCAGTAGTGTAACACAATATTTATGTAAAAATTCAAACAAAATGCTTGAAAAATTCTGACTTGTACATACAAAATATATAAAAGAATAAGGGAGAATATTAAATTTTACTGTGTTTTAAATTAATAAAACATTCTTATTGACTAATTGGAAAAACCCAGGATAGTGGCAACTAATTTGTATTTGAAGTGAAATTTATTCGTCATAAGTTGATTTTTGTTGTAAATATGCCTGACAAAACTGTCTTTAAATCAGGGAAAAATATATGATATTTATTTTTTTCTCAGAATAAAAATAACAGCAAAATTGCAATAAAATAAGAATAACAGAAAAATTGCAATAAAATTAAACAGAAAACTTTTTGTATTTCTGATTAAACATTTTTTCGTCTTATGACCCATTTACTTATATAATATCAACATAGATTTGGTTTAGGATGGATACCTTTACAATGACATACATGTCCAAAAATGTATTACAAATATACAAATACATATTTTCCAGCGAGATCATAATATACATTTTTATTGAATATAGACCTATAAGAACTTGCAAAGACTCCATTAAAAAAAAATAACAATAAATTAAAAAAAAAAGTTTTTTCATTGTGGATTTCAATTAATTTCAATCAAACTGCAGTTGGGTTCTTTTGTCTAAGTAAAAATAACAAACAAATAAAACACAATAAACATAATAAAAACATGATAACATAATAAACATAAAATCTTATAATGGAGTATGCATATGAATATATTTATATTGTATGTATATTATATGTATATGATATAAATTGAAATCTTGATATATAATTCATATAAAAAAATGAATATATGTACATTTGCATGCTGAAATTGAGTCAACTTACCCCATACAGTGTGACAAAATGCCCCATTAAATCGTAAAAGTGCTCAATAAATTGTATTTTTTTTCCTAAAAATTTTCATAAGTGTAGGTAGAGTATGTGACTAAATTGAAAAAAGACAGAAAATTGAAATTGGATTTTAAAAAATGACAACCAGCCCTGGTCTCCCCTACTATAGTTTTTGTTTTGACTGTAGCTTTCACTGTAGTATTTTAAAATAACACAGCAGGCTTACCACAGACAAATAAATGAGTCAGTCAACAAAAGCACAAAATACAAAGCCACAGGCGCAGAGGTCAGTCATCGCAGACCAGAGGCTGGTCATGAGAGAGCAGGGCGCTGTGGGTTTTCCACTAGTGTCTGTGTTACTGCTGAGGCATTATGGATATTGCACAAACTCTAGGCTATATCTCTTAATCCTCTAATCTGCAGAGCACAGGGAATAGCTGGCTACATCTGTAAGACCCTGGAATGCCGGGGCAATGCTCTTAACATAAAAATGTCATATTCACTTCCCTCGGCAGAGATATGTTTACACAAGTCGCCCACACTCATGCATTGTAATTTGATGTAAGCTGTTCAGTTGATAGGGTGGCGTTCTGAGACGTGGCTGTATGAGTTTCCCAGGTGAGCTGGTGGTGACAGACCAGGCAAAGCTGCTGATGACAACCATCAGTCCCTCAGCTATTGAATATACTGAAGCAAGCAAATAGTTAAAAAGTGGGAATGAAATTACTATCGTCACTCTATTGCAGTTAATGTTTTTGAAATATGGATGAACTAAAATATTAACATATTTGCTGTCAGGCTTTACATTTTGTTTTAAAATAACCATACATCATTCAAATTTTGCATTTTCACAATGCTTATAATGATATTTTTATAGAAATTCATTTGGATAAAAAACTGAGCATGATGGGTTTTTTTTGTTTGTTTGTTTTCCAATAAAATACATAATAATGTAATAAAATGGATTGAATAAATTGACTAATAATTAATAATATAACATTTGATGTTGGACATTAAATTTAAAATAGATCATATTTAATTTAAGTTATTTATATAATGTAATATTTTAACCTTTCTAAATACATTTAATTCGCATGCATATACACACATATATGTGTGTAAACTACTGCATAAAATATTTGTTTTAAATAATAAATTTAGGTTTAACATTTTTTAATGAAAATAATTCAATACAACACACTGTATTGGCTAAAAATGTGATGTGCATGATGTGGGTAATTATTATTATTTTATACTACGGGGCCGCTGAATGCTTGAATCTGATTGGCTGACCAACGTTCTGAGGTGTGCAATTATTTTCAGGGAAACGCACGGCGAACGTAGTTCCAGGCAGCTCTCTTGACTGCATTACAGTTCCATATCACTTTGCATATTTAACTGTAATAATCACACGTCCTTGCACACGCACACCACGGTTACAC
>JAUMHP010000031.1:5219195-5240841 GCA_032361065.1 Enteromius trimaculatus | reverse complement strand
GATCAACTCAGAAACCCGAATACCGACCTTAACCCGATCATAACCCGGATATTGGCTGCATGTAAACGTAGTCACTGAAACTCAAACTTGCCACAGCCACAAGAGGGTGCACATTCCTCCCGCTGTCACAGCCCTAGGACACTCTCATCACTTCACCTCACCTGGACTAACATTCAATTATGGACTCAACTTCCCATCATGCATTACACACCCACACCTGTTCACATTCTATAATCAACACCTGCATCAAACTAACCACACTCATTATCTCTCTGTATTTAAACAAACATCAAACTGAGATCGTCACAAAGTCTTATATTCCCTGGTGTTACATTTCTGAGCATTATTCCTGAGTGCATTGGTCCCTTTGTCTTAGTCTGATTGTTTGCTGCCAGTCTTGACCTTGTTGCCTGTTTATATTGACCATGAATCTGCTCTATCTCCTCTGTTCCTGTTTGCCTGTTTGCCTACCACCCAAAAAAGAGTTTATGCAAATGGATATGCATGTCCTTGTCTCCCACATTACAGAAGACTTCGCCACAACATGACCCAGCAGCTCTTCCGGAGGACTCCAGTCTGTGAAAGATCCAGCGGAGAGGCTAATCAGTTTTAGACAGGGTAATCTGTCCATTGAGGACTATGTCATCCAGTTTTATGATCTTTGTCACCAGGTACCGTGGGGGGATGTAATGTTGAAGGACTTGTTCATCTGGGTCTTAATGAATCGGTGAGATCATGGATGCCGATGGGGATATTTGAATGCAGACTTTTTTTTGAATATGCCCTTGTGATGGCCGGTTTCCCAGTTACGGTGGTCCTTTCTGAGGATGAGCTACTGCACAAGATGGCTGTTACACCTGAGTCACTGCACAAGATGGCAGCTCTGCCTTAGTCTGCCTTAAGTCAGCAGTCAAGAGGGCATCAGAGAGCCAATATCAATATACGGGAGAGTCCTGGAACTTCTGGGAGACTTGGGATGACTGCCGTTAATGTTAACATTATGCCAAGTCACCATAAATAGAACAACGCATGGGAAACGGCTTTGGCGTGTTAGTTGCAGTGCACTATGCAACAAGCTATTGCAAAGAAGCTAACGTTAACGTTTTAATCGCTAACATAGCAGATTCATGGGAAATGACATCTGTAATAAGCATTATTGCCACAACTTATTTATTAACAAATCAGCATTAACTATATAAAAGAGAATCGCTTTAGTGAATAAAATTCCCTACTTACTGGAGTTCAACAACTTGTTAACGTACAGAGACGCAGTCACAAACCTGACTTGCAGGTGTACTTGTAGGTAGGTGAGATGAACTGGGGTAGTAGGCAGTGGGCCAAACTACTGTGAGGAAGGGGAGAGGGAGCTCAACTATTTAGAAATGTATTTTTTGCGTTTGTATTTCCACTTACACAATAATATTTTTTAGGTATACGTACATGTATTTTACAGAATAGACAGTGCAATTTATTTTTATTTTTATTTTTCATTATGATTTTAGGGGGGGCAATCCTCGGATGGGGGGACATGTCATCCCCTTTTCCCCCCGGGATTTACGCCCATGGTCAGCAGACAAGATGGTCGCCATACCTCAGCCAGAGTCAGCAGACAAGATGGCTGCCGCTCATGAAACTTTGCATTCGAAGGACGTTGTCCCTCAGGAGGTTCCGCCGGTGATTGCACGACCACTAGGGGTTATGGTGAAAGCCAAAGCCTCCCTGGTGGTTCCACTGGTGGCTTTACAACACCCCGAGGTGCTGCCTGAGACCGTAGTTCCAGCCCTAGAGGTTCCGCCAGTGGCTGCACAACACCTGGAAATGTCAGCTGTGGCTGTAGACTCTACAGAAGTTCCACTGGTGGCTGCACAACCTCCAGGCCCAACTATTCATGCTATGGTCCCCTCAGTCAACCCTGTTCCAACCACAGAGGTTCTGCCAGTTGCTGCACGATCTTCGGAGATGTCGACTTGGGTCGTAAATTCTCTGGAGGTTCCACTGGCTGCACAACCTCTAAATCGGTTCATTCTGGTCGCTGAACCCTTTCCGTGCTTGACCCCAGACACAGAGGTTCTCGAGCAGTTACTCCAGTTGTCGGTTTCGGTCCCCGAATGTCGGCCAGGAGTGCCAATTCAGTCTCCCGCAGATACCAATCCGTTGAGTCTGAATCTTGATGGGGAGGGGTGGGATGGGGATCGAACCATACCCTCCCGAGGGTCCAAATCTGCTGTGGCTGTCCAAGGGGCCAAATCCGCTTTCCAAAGCAAGAGCTTTCCATGCTGTTTATTAAACATTAACGTGCAATTCTTCTCTTTTAGCTTTAATAAGTCTGAGACATTTCATAAAGATTTTACTCTTGTATTTTTTTTGCCTCAGATCTTCTGGATCATTGTCATGTCACATGACCCAGCTCCAATGGGTTTTGGATGAGACAGAAGCTCTGACATTCTGCCGCACAGTTTCTAGATACGACTTGGATTTCATCTGTCCCTCAGTGACTGTAAGCCATACAGACCCTGAGGCGGCACGACAAATTTTTATAAGTAATTATCACTTTTTTTTTTTTTTCTGTGACTCCGTAATGAGAACAGTTGGTCTTAATCGTCCTCATCGCACACAGAGCATTCTGGGAGTCTAACGGTGTGACTGGGGTTGGATGGGAACACTTGTGAGAGTTCTCCATGTGTCAGAGTTCATCTGCATGCGGCCCATCTGTTCTGAGAGTTAACACAGCATCAGATCTGACTCAGGAGTCAAAGAAGAAGATCTCAAAGCTCACAGGGTTCTCCTAATGGTTTTTCACTCCCTAAATCATTTAATTGTTGAAAACCTTGGTCAAAATCTTTTTTTAATCTTCAGTGCTATTACTTGCATTTGCATTCTGTAATCATACAGTATATATTTACTCTACTGTGAGTATAAATCAGTGGTATTTTAAAATACTCTTAAAATTTTAAAGAACTGGTTTTAGATTTTAATATATTTTAACGAGTGTATAAATACTGTACATAAAAGATCATTCACATTTGTGACTGACTTTTTAATATTTCATAGCCATCATCTTGCTCCAGATGTCAGTTTTGACAATAGAAATTGGAATTAAATTCTTAATGACAGATGACAGTGGCATCTGTCAACATCTGCACATTTTAAAGTTAACCAAAGCAATGAAGATGAATAGTATAAGAATGACTGAATGACTTCTGTATGCATCGCTATATAAAATGATACGCCGGCAAGCCAAATGATCTATTCACGCATATATTTGTTACATTTTTAACACTCGAGAAGTGGAAAAGAGCGGGGTGCATTCAAAGCATGCAATTTCTCACTCCTTCATCGCAAGGAAAAAAAATCAAACCAATATGACGTCAATCAGATCTCTTTCATCTCCTGAAATCATTCCTTTCTGCAAAAGCCACTCATGTGGCATGCTTTGAATCCAAAGCGATATAATTCAGCACTAAGAATACAATAAATAATTATCTTATCTACAAAAAAAGATGAAACCGGTTTAGCTGATAAAGCGGTTGCAACAGATGTAATGTTTTACACATGTTGCTTCAGGTTATCCTGTGTTAAAAAGTCACTGTATGTTTAATGTATCTGCAGCATGTGTTCAGTAAAGCAACAGATGCTAGTTTTATAACAGACCGAAAAGCAATGCAATGTAAACACATTTAACCTTGTTCGCTTCAAAGTAAAAAGCCACAGGGTGAAAAGATCTCACTTTTGCTTTTGGATCCATCTAGACTTACTATTACATGAAGTAACCCAGGAAATCATCATATCATACACCAGTGGTTCTAGAGTATGGGGCATGGTGGCGATATTGACATGAATTATGGGTCTGTTCTTTACAAAAAGCTGTCAACATGGCTTTAGAAGACTTGGACTGTGTTTTACTAGTTGTATATGGATGAGATTTATGGTATTTCTATGTGTTTTCTGAAGCTTGACACCTTTGATATTATCCCCATCCTCTCATTCCTTTTCCATGTTATTTTATATGGAATTTTTCAAATATTTTATATTTGAATTAATAATAATTCTGTTTTAGAACAGTGCTATTTCATACCACTCAGATGCTATTATAGTTTTAAATACTATTTTGAATTAGCTTTTTATTATTTTCTGCTTAAAGTATATTTAAATGTTAAAGTCTTAGTAGTTTTATGTTTTTGTCTTATTCATTACATTTTATTTCAGTTTCAGTTTTAATTATTTTAGCGCATCAATTCAAACTAAATGAATAATAAGACATGCATTGTTCACAAGTAATACTCCAAATAAAGTTTAATTATAATTTTCATATCAGTAGGTCTCGAGTTATCCGTCAGTAAATATGTTCATAGATTTGAACTATTCTTAATATGAAATAATATATTTTTATATATCACTTTTTTACTAGCATATCGAAACTTCCTTTTTAAATTGCTTCTATTTTTATTCATTTAAAACTGTTTTAACCCACATCTGCTAAAGTTATTAATAGGCATATAATTGTTTTATTATTTTCATTAATTACCATTAAATGCCAAGATTTGGCAACAATTCTGATGAACAGATCCGATAACGATGTTTCCCAAGGTCCAGTATTAGTTTTCTTTAATTGCTCAAATATCTCATAATATAAGAAGTGTGTGAAATTGCGTTGATGAAGTGACCTTTGGGTTTGTGATATCTTACTGCTTCGCTTCTACTCACAGAGGAGGCCACGAATACAACCGCGCACAACAATTAACTGATCTTGTCGCACTACATGAAGCTATTCAAACAATTCCCCTCAGAGGACAAATAGTAATTAAGAAACTGCTAAACTGTAGCACGTGCCTCCAAGGCTATGTGAAACAATCTGGCAGATCTGTTAATTGATGTTTACTTGTGACAGTGGGCATCTTCCCCAGCTCAACACAAGAAGAATTAGGTTAACTTAATTTCAGTAAATAATTCCGCTTGGAAAACAGTAAACCAGACGATTGGCACATTCCTCCTTTGATTATTACAGCCCACTCTTGTCAGTGTCTCTTGTAAAGCAGGGGGACGTCACCAGCTGTGAGCAGTTTAGTCAGTTCAGTCAGGAGTTTTAATCCTGTAGCTTTTTTTAATGAAAAGTCACACAGGCCGCAATGATCTTCACATTGCAAACTGTGCTCAGGACTCCCTCCCTATAGTGGCATCTCCCAATCCAACATCTATTATGTATGACTCATTGAGAGGAGGTCAAACAGCTGCTCCCGCAGATTAATGTGCACATAAATATTAATAAAATGTGCTCCTAGGGCTATGCTCCTGTAATCTGCAAAACAATTTGAAATCCTGGCCAGCTCTGTAAGAACAGGGAGATCCCACTTTGAGACTCATCCTTCCAGACATGTCTGCAATTTCACGAGAGTAGCTTAATCCAACTCATACATTTATTAAACAAAAAAGACCCAGTTACTGGCTTGCTTTTAAATGTAAAGCCTACACTCATTAATATTAAACCATACGGTAGACATACATTGCTTCAGTATTTTTTTAGATATATATATAAATGTTGTTATAAAACATTGTAATTGCAGAAAATAGCTTTATATTCTACTTTTTCAAAAGCTAGGGGTTGGTAAGATTAAAAAAATAATAATAATAGTAATTTAATGTTAAAATGTTCACCAAGAAGTGCAGTAAAAATGGTAATATTGTGGGATATTATTGCAGTTTAAAATAAATCTTAATTTAATTTAATTTAATTTAAGATTTAATTAAGTTTGAATATATTTAAAAATGTAATTTATTTTTGTGACTGCAGATGGTGGCTGGTTTGGTGCTTATTTTTATCAATGCTGAAAACAGTTGTTCTGCTTAAAGGAATAGTTCAACCAGACATTCATACAGATTTGGAACATTCGAGGGTGACTAAATGATGACAGAATTTTCATAATTTTCTTTAATTAACTATTCCTTTAATATTTTGAAGAAACAAAACACTTTTAATAAATAAAGTTCAAAAGAACAGAATGTATTTGAACTATAACTCTTGTAAACTAATTTGATAAAAATTCAATGTATTCTCGCTAAATAAAAGTATTCATTTCTTTCACAATTATTACATCAATCAATCTGGTAGTGTGTGTGTGTGTGTGTGTGTGTGTGTGTGTGTGTGTGTATTCATTTGCATTATAAAATCCCTTCCTTCAAAAAACCTGAGGGAGCATGACATGCAATTTAAACACACACAACACTTCTGGTTAACATTTATCTTTGGATGTTGAGATTAGGCCGTTTTGATTCTTATAAGCTTTAGGAGCAAAAAAGTGTTTCCTCTGAAACCTTATTAGGCCTTGGCAATCGTTAGTGTCTGGATACTGTTGTATTTTAAAGGGCAAATACAAAGTTGGCAGTGGGATTTCGTATAGTGCGGCCTCTTCCCGATTCATTCGTCACAAACACAGGACCTTTCTCAAAATCACACTTCACTGTGATATTCCACCGCCCAATATTTTTCTTGTTAATGGCTTTGCTGCAAAAACAAGACATCAGTGTTCGTTCATCAAATCTCCCGCTAACCCATCATTGCTGCGTTCGTACGATCTATTTGTTATGCCCGCTGGTATTTGTGCCATTCTTAAAGTGCAACAGTTCTCCCATTATGCTAATGCCGGAATGTTCCACGGAACATGGAGCTAAATTGAGAAGCAGAGAATGGCAGATGGGAGAACAGGGCCACCGCTAATGAAATGCGAAACAGTGTGATGCAAAACTGTGCTTATTAAAATATTTCACTAAAAGCCGAGGCCTGAAACACCAGTGTAATTATCAGGTCCGCTCTCCAGCAGAATGGTGGTAAATTGATGTTACGGCATACACTCAACCCTCATTAAATTGGCTACAGTCCACAACAATGAGTTGCAGGAAAACAGTGTTAATTCTCATTGCATTATCCATTCATGAACAATTCAGTCGACAGCATCGCAGCTTTGAAGCTGAAGTTAAGTGCACAATTGAAAAAGAGCCGGACTGGACCATTTAAGTGATGGTATCTCTGCGAGCAGTGATTGGATAAAAGCATGTTTGGACACCTTTCTATTGCCTATTCTAAATTAATATGAAGAAGTCATAAGATATCTTACTGAAACACCCATTTTACAAATGGTCCCCTGAGGACAAACGTTTTAATTGAGGTTGAGGTTCACTAATTTTTGATTGTTAATATAAATCTAATAATTCTAACTGTCATTTTCAGATTAGATGTTTTTACCATTTAAATGTAGAAGAAAATTGCTCTAAAAGTACAAAAGACCAAAAAGAAATTATTATTTTGACTGTGGTCTTTTTAAACTGTTGTTGGCTGCTGCAACCAGCATGTAAATACAGTATAACACTGAAAGCATGATATCAAAAGACTGTGACAGTTCAATCAAACTGATTCTGAGAGACTGATACAAACATCTGAAACATGTTTTGAAGCTTTTAGTTTATTTTTCTGCACAGATGTCTTTCTGAAATAAAAATGAGCAAGTGAATAGCTTTCATACTGACAGACCTTCAATGCATGTTGTTGTCATCAGGCTAAATTACTACACAGGCTCAGGTGCTTTATATCAACCACAGCTGTAATTGTATAAAATAGAAGTAGAACACAATAATGTTTGCTTTTATATGACTGTTAAATAACGATAAAAGGGGCTATTGAGTAACTCACATGTTGTTAAAAGAACTGTTAGCTCAAAAATTAAAATCTGTTTGTTTCTTCATTTTAAAAGAGCTGGAGGTATTCCCACACAGAAATAACCTATGTAAATATATAGGTTTTGATATAGGTTTTAAATATGTGACATATATAAAATTAGCCATTTTCCTATATTATATGTAGGTATGTACATATATGCGTGTGTATATATATGCATGCACCTGTATGTTCACCTATATGTAATATATTTAGTTAAATTATTAAAATATATGAAAATTGTTTTTAACCTATCCAAGTGCACACACACAGCAGTGAGAAGTGCTCTAGGGTCTCGCCTCAGTCATGGTATTGAAGGTGGAGAGAGAGCTGGTTATTCATTTCCACCACCTACAATCCCTGCTGATTCTGGGACTTGAACCCCCAACCTTTGGGTTACAAGTCCAACTTCCTATTCATTAGGCCACGACTGCTCCAACAAAAAAAAAAAAAATATTAAAATTAATTAAAATTAAGCAATACAGGAGACCTACATGTATATGGCCTGTATATGCACATACCTCAATTCTGCCTATATGTGGCATATATATGCAGCATATATATTATCATATATGTACATATATACTGCATATAGGTTCATAGTTCATATATGTGCATATATCCTCATATAGGTTCTTTCCATGTGGGTTAAGCATTAGCACTTGCTAATCAATTCATTGTCTGCACCAACTGACGAAAGTGCATGTTTATCCTTAAGATGTTTTGCTTCTGGCTGAAATGCAAGTTCCCTAATACTGCACTTTCTGGTGAAAAAATTTGTTTTGTCAGAATCGGGAGAGAAAAAATTTAAAGGAATGAAACGAATGGAAACAGTCCAAACTGTTCTAAACAAGTCTGTCAGTGGATTTGATGTGGATGGACATTTTCAGTGGAAGAAGTGTTTTCTTATGGATTATGGAATCGTATTTTGGCCAGGAGCAATGGTTTAAAGTTAAAATTGTTTAATGGTTGATTAGTTTATTACAAACACACAGCTTTTCACTTCACAAGACATCAATTTGAGTCATGTGGATTACATGCTCGTGGATTATTGTGATGTTTTTATCCACTCACTGGACTTATTCTGACAGCACCCATTCAAACCAAGTGATACTGTATAATGTAAGGCTACATTTCTCCAAATATGTTCTAATGAAGAAACAAACTCATCATCTACATCTTGAATGGTCTAAGGTTGAGTACATTTTCTGCAAATGTTTGTTACTGGGTGAAGGTGCAGTAACTTCGGCTAATTTTTTGGGATTGTTCAGGGTAAAGGGTTTCCTCAAGCAAACTTCGCAACGTTTTCAGATTGGTCATATAAGTTCAAAGTGTTGTCTAACAGAAACCTGCTTGGTATTAAGCTACGCTATTGACAATAGATATATTTTTTGACCATGAACCACCACCACCACCAAAAAAAATACATCAAACATAATCAATACAAAATCAATTATTGCCTTTCATATGTTTTTGAATCAGTACCAATCAGTACCACTGCTTATTCCTGTACGCGTTGATACTCTCTAAAATGGCTGAAGATGTAACTCAGGGGAAATGAATGATTGAGTAAATTATGTTATTTTTGTTTTCTTTGCGCAAAAAGTACTCTTGTGGTGTCACAAAGCTGAAGTTGAGCCACTGATGTCACATGGACCGTTTTATATACGTATTTACTACGTTTCTGGATCTGAGATCATTTCAGTTGTTTTGCTCTCTATGGAGGGTCATATGGAGAGTCACGAGGGTGAGTAATTAATGCAGAATTTTCCCTTTAATTACTTGCAAGCTCAATTCATACAATGAATCTGAGAAGAATTTGCCCCTCCTTATATAGACCAGCTTTTTTTTTATCCTCAGAGACTTGGCAGGTTTAGTTATTAGCGCTACCTGTCGTGCAGCAGACTATCTGCTCCAGTCCTGTCTGTGTCAGGCAGGTCGTCAGCGGTCCAGACAGTGCCTCAGGGCTCCGTGGCAACCTTAAGTTACACACGCTGACACACATACAGTCACGCACAAGCAGACACGCATACACCTACCTTTCTCCTTTCCTTCTCTCATACTAACACACTTACGTTCACACGCGCACACACACACACACACGTACAGATGTGCCGTTTAAATTATGCTAATGTGTGCAAGATCACCATCTGTGTATTTACTTATTAAGCATTATTGATCTGATATTATTTGCAATTCAAATCTCCCATTTTCAGACCTGACCAATGGAACTGTGCACAGATGCATTGTTATTAGCTTGATTTCTTCTCCTCGCATAATGGCCACTCGGTTCATCCCGAGGGTGCATTTGCCCTGGCAGACGTTTTATATTGTAATTCACATGCATAATGGTATCCGTAGGCCAAATTTACCTCAATTTGCAGCTGATACAGACATACTTAAAGTTTTCTGTAAGATGTTTTTTATGACAGCCGCTACAGGTGTGCATATTGATGTGCATGGATATTTTTGGCATGCAGCTTCTGCTTCATTACTCACACCTCTAATTTTTCTAAAATAAATGAACCATCAACAGAAATTCAACGAAGATAATTAAATTGCCAGAGGAACTTGGAGGCCGACAAGAAATATGAAATACGATTCGGTTTGTTGTCAGAGGGCAAATTGCTAAATGATGTACCATACAAATGAACCATCCTCCTCATCTGTCAGCTCACTGGAATGATGGCTCTCTCATGGTGTTTGGCTCTGGAGAAAATATATTCCCCCTCCAACCCATTAACGATTCTTTCTCTTCTGCAAACGTCTTCTGGTTTTCCATGTCATATGCATCTCTAATATTGCAATGCTTATAAACCATTTCAGTGGGTTTTTCCCCAAAATAGGGCAAAATCTTGGGGCGCACATGTTCTGTTTGTGCTTCGCCGTCTGTGGTTGATTTTTATGAACATCATTTGGGGATGCAAATGCAGGGTCACTCTTGACTTCACATGATCACACTTGCGTAAAGAAAACCACCGTGTCCACTCAAGTCGCCGTCGCTGGCCCAGAAATTCAGCTGCTTTAACACCGTTGGATTAGGAGTTTGGGCAGCTGTGCTTAGGTGATCAAAAGCCAGGATTTATCCTTGTATGGTTTTCTTGGATTCTGCATGGATCAACTAAACCATCTGAGAAGGTTCCTTGAATTTCAATTTCTGCTAAGCAGCAGGCTGGAAATGTAAAACACATTAAGGGGATCTTCTGAATCTTAAAGACTCGCAGACCATGAACCTCAAAATGAAACATCCTAAATATTCCACCAATAACATATTCAGGGTCATGAAATAGATGCGGCTTGAGTGTTAAAATCTCTGAAATGCATAAAGACTGTGTTTAAGCCTGAAAGTAATGTCTGTGCTGAATTGTAGAAATGCTGGTATTTGAAGTGACTAGTAATAGAAATTGACACTCTTGGATGCACTTCGCTTAATAATGCTAAATTAAGTTAAATTAAATTAATTATACCATTAAGCCCTGGCAACCACCCCATAGCACTGAAGTAGTGAGCACTACTTTAATTTCCTTCAAAAAATACAAAAATATAGTTTGATATACTGTTAAAATTAGTTTTTTTGTAAGGCATTGGGCTTAATATATTGTAGTATAGTGGATGAAGTACTTGTGTCAAGCCCTAAAAGTATTTTTAAAAGTACCAAAAAAGTAAAGTTGCAAGTCATCCAATTAGTTCTATGTGAAAAACAGGTCAGAATTTACATAAGCTCTTCTCTTCAGGTTACACATGCTTTATTTTTATTTTTTTCAAAATATATACATTGAATGCTCAGCGTAAGGAGAAGAGAGAAGTAATTGCTGTGGTCAAACCATGCCAAATGGCCATGGCATTTATCATCATCAAGGGAAATTCAAATATGCAGAAACTATAATAGAGTGCAACAGTCAAGTTCTGGAAGTCAAATTTTCTCCACAGGGGAACTGAACAATACCTTAAAAACCTTTAAAGGCAGACCTGCTGTGAACTACAAGATTGTTAAGCCATCAGCCTTTATTTATGCTTATTTTTAAACTTGTTCAACATTGGAATTACTGGTTAAAATCACTTATTACCCATTTAAAAAAATAAAAAACCCACACACAAACTCAACAAAACAAGCAAATTGCACCAAAAGAACATTTCAGTCCAATAACGCACTGCAATGGCATGGTAGTTGCACACAATAAAGGGTATTTAATGATAAACAAAAGCATACACTACGGCTCACAACACTAAGCAACAATAATCAGGAACAATGACAACTACACAAAGAGGACTATAAGTACACATGGGGCTGATGAACTAAGCACAACACAGGTGAGGGACACAGGTGGGGCTTAATCAACTACTAATGATACAAACACAGGAAGGACCAAATTAGGAAAAGCACATGGACATAAGACTGAAACCAAAACAAGAACACATGCACACGGAGTTATAAACTGAACTAAACAGACAATGACCGTAACATTACCGCTCCCTCCCGGCAAGGCGCAAACTTGCACCGTAAACAAAATAAATAAATAAATAAAATAAATAAAAATATATAGGAAAAAGGCACCAAATGGGGAGGGAGGGTGGGCGCCCTGGGGGCAGGACGAGGGAGCAAAGTAATGGGTTGCCTCCAGGGCGGAACGGCTATGGCGGATCAAGTGCTGGTTGTGGTAGTGGAGGATTGTACGTCGTGGGTGCTACAGGTGTCCAATCCCCCCAAATTTTTGGGGGGGAGGTTCACAGATTTAGAAGGCTGAATAACAGTTAGAATAACAAACTGACTTACTAATTAGATTTACTAATTAAACATATTTGTTATACACATTGCTTCATGGGATTGTAGCTCTTTCCCTCACTGAACCTGTTAATGTATAACTTTTTTGTTTAACTTTGTGATTCACCTCATATCTGGTTGGTTTGGTTTCTGGATTTAAAAAAAAATCCCTGTATAAAAAAAGTGTGCAGACACTCATGCACTCTATTAAAACTGAACATTAATTTTTAATGAGATACCTTGGTTAGGATGCATGAAGATGATGCATACAACTTGCAAAAGTCAAATTTGTAATGGTTGGTTGTGCTGCTTGTCGGTATTTTAAATCTTTTTAGTTCAGATCCTATTCCCCTGGAGCTAGGAAGACATCAGCTGCATTATTTGTAGTATTACAGTTACAGTTAAGACGAGCAAAGCTGAGAGTGACATGTGCGTGCCTGAAGTTTGGGAAACAAGGCTTTCAGCATTCAACTGACATTGAGCTCTGCACTATCAATGAACACCAGTGACGTGAAAACCACCTACATAGTTGTGAGAGGCGAAGCCCCTAGTGAAATACAGTAGGGAGCTATGCAGAGCTTTCTGGTACATTAATTTATACTTGATATAAAGCAACTGTATGAATAATTTTTCAGCCAGAAGAACCACAGATGGATAAAAATACCACTGAGTATTAAACAGGACATTTGATATTCCCCACTTTAAGATAATCAGCTCAATTACCTCCCCTCAAATCTACTCTTGTAATCTTGTGCTCCTATACTGAGAGGAGATCTCATTGGAATAGTAAGCCCATTTTTCCATGAAGTGATGACAAGCAGAGAATGGTGTTTAAAATGGCAGCGTGGTAGAAATTATTGTGAAGCACTTTCACAGGCCGATTCCCTTCTGACCACAACTTGACAGCGTTTCATTGTACACGGTTTGAGTCAGTGATCAAAGTGACAGTGATGTAAAAACCCCAGTCAACAGAAAGCAGTTCAGCTCTCTAGTGTTCTTGCGAAATCACCTCTAATTAGGTCAAGGCCTGATCCATCAGCAAACATGAATGGAATCAAAATTGAAAAATGGGGCGAAATGGACGGCTGTGTCTATTTACCCTCTGAAATATTACGGGAAACATCAGGCTGTCGAACTAGTTCAAGATCAGATGTGGCATTAGGAGCGGTGATGAAATTCTACTGAAGAATTAAGTGGAGATGAAATTGGATGAAATTAACTCAGTGTTATTATGAAATTAAACACTCTAAATGACTTATTTAAGAACACATAATTACATAGGAACTGCACAAAGCAGGGACCCTGAAACAATCATCCAATATAGAAAATACCTGAGCAGTGCTTTAATGTAAACACACATCCTGATGCTGCTAATGCTAATGACAGTGGATTTAGACGACGTGCTGCGAACTTTCCTCTCAATCACAAAATAAACACAAAACAAAAATGACAGCGGTGAGAAAACAGCAGTTAACCATCTGATCATGGCGACACGGATATGTTTACGCCAGTTCTGCAATTCAGCAATCCAGTCAACTTCACTTATGTTTATATAGCACTTTAACAATAGAACGCTTTAAAGCAAGCAGCTTCACTGTATTAAATGTAACTTTCAAATAGAATTACATCTTTGATTTTCGCTATAAAGCAGCAGTCTTGTATATGTTCATGTTTTACTTGCTTCTGAACTTTATGGACTAAACAGAAGCCATACTAACCAGAGAGTATTTGCATGTCAAAGAAGAGCTCCTCTCTCTCCATGGACCAGTGGTATTTCAAAGGTGTTTACAGACCATGGGTGCATTCCATTGATGCATTGTTAGCCAACATGGCACCATTACCAAGATAATTACATAGCTTACAGGGACAGTTTACCAAAAAAAAGAACGTTCTGTCATTAATTACACACCCTCATGTCATTTTAAATCAGGACACAAATTAAGATATATTTAATGAAATCCGAAAGCTTTGTGACCATGCAAAGAATGCAACACAACTACCATGTTCAAAGCCCAGAAAGGTAGTGAAGACATTGTGAAGACACCATAACTTTATGGTTTAACCACTGATGCCACATGGACCTTTTTATTGGTGTCTTTACTTCGTTTCTGGACCTTGAACGTGTCAGCAGGGTGTGAAAACACTTCAGAATCTCTTCAGAAGAAGAGCCAGCATGTTTCTGGGTCAACATATTTTGTTATCCACCAATAAATGTCACGAATAAACCTCAGGCCTAATAATATTACTTTTTCCAAGTAACTAGTAAAGTAACGCATTACTTTTTAATCCTAGAGTAACTGAGTTACTTTTTCTTATTTATTGATTGACAAGTCTCCTGACCCCCTGTTGGGAGAAATCAGAAATACAGAGCATTGTGCACACTGTGTGAATACAGTGTAGTTCTAGAGTCTAGTTTGAGAGTGAGATGAATTAATGCACATTCACATTAAATGTGAATGTGCATTAATTCATCTCACTCTCAAAAAATGTTAGTATTCATCAATATGAATATGAATTAAATTACACAAATGTATCTAATCCCATTTTATTATCCAATGTCTTTGCTGCTGACCTTTGATGATCCAGTTCAACCATACTTACAAGCAAAAATTACTTCAAAAACTAACTATTGTGCTTCATTGTTTTTTTATTGCTGAAGAGGAGAACTTTCTTCTCCTGTATTCTACTTTACAGATGTGAATGTATTTTTTCTTTAGGCCTGAGGTTTATTTGTGACACTTATTGGTGTGCTTTTAAATTTGCTATAAATAGATCTTCTTATATTAAAAACAAACACTCAAGCTCTGCCCATATTTAAAACGCAAAAGTGACGCAAAAATAACGTAATGCATTACTTTCCATTAAAAGTAACTAAGTAACGCAATATTGTAATGCATTACTTTTAAAAGTAACTTTCCCCAACACTGTTAATGATAGATGACTGACATGTACAAGCACTGAGATGTACAAGTACCACACACCAACTGTTAACCTAAAGTTCACAAAAACTAAATCGGCAAAATCAGTAGAAATCATAATGACAGAATTTTCATTTTTGGGTGAACTATGCCTTTAACAATTAACTATATTTTTATTTAATTAAGGCATGTTTTGAAGCTCGGCAGCTGGTTTGAGCTGGTTTAAGCTGGTTCTGAGCTCGCTATAAACTGATTTAGACTGGTCATGTACTGGTCCTAAGCTGGTCATAAGCAAATAGCTCCTGCTCAGGATCAGCTCAAGACCATTTTATAATCAGTTCAGGGCCATCTTAAACCGATTCGTGACCAACTATGAACCAGCTTAAACCAGCTGCCACATTCTTAAAAAAAGATCCTTAAAAGGTTCTTCACAGCAATTCCGTAAAAGAACCTTTTTTGTTTCCACAAAGAACCATTTAGTCAAAGATTCTTTAAAGAAGCATCTCTTTCTTACATTTTTATAATCTGAAGATCCTTTAGCGAAACATTTCTGCAGACGTAAAAGGTTTTTCTAGAACCATTTAGGCAAAAAAGTTATTCTATGGTATCATGAAGCACCTTTATTTTTATGAGTGCATGCTTCAAAACATACCTTACTAGCATATTTTAGCTTCTTATTTGTATGACGTGGACATTATAAATCCTATCTTGAGTAAAATAAGCAAGCTGTGTTTTAGTACAATCTAAATTAAGTGTAAAACAAGGACAAGGAACCCAAACTCCATGGTCGACAGGTATGGAGAAATTGCAAACATCTCATCTCATCCAATTATCAGTCACTGCTGCAACATTACTGGTATTAGTTTCATTAGTTGGTTTCATTCTCCAGCAAAACATTGTACTATGATATCTAATCTGTGAGTTATGTCATTACTTGGGAAACACACACCAGAGCAAACTTTTTCCTGAAGGTTTTCCAGCAAGCTTTTTCAAAATCCCGAAACTAACTCCAAACAAGCTTAATTTTGACCTTGTTTTTTTTTAAATGATGTCACACCAGTTCAAGTATCGATTTTGCTTGATGTACACTAGGCCTTCCGAACCCTTGAGATATGTTCACATGAGGCACGTTGCCGATATCTGGACTTCAAAAGTCGACCTGTAAGACTCCAGAGGAATGAAGCAATTACAGAGAACACATGGCACGGTGTCAAACGCATTAGGAAGTCAAACATACTAATCATTAAAGACCTCTCTGGAATGCCTTTAGCTATGGATTTCTTTCATTGAAAGACAAACTCCTCAATGTCCATGGCAGAATGCCAGCCTATGAAACACAGGCACTGAGAGGCCGTCCAATTAGCAGGTGTTTGTAAGAAACAGCGACACTTCTCCCTGCCTGAATTGTCTGAGATGTATGGCTGTCTAGACATCAACAGACAAATTTAGGTGCTCTGGGGAATTTTGTCTTTTTGCAGCATGCCTGTATTTAGAGAAAACATCCAATTTGGAGGATGTCACATGACAAAATGGCATTCAATAAAAGGCAATATGTAATAGCGAGATAAAGGCCGTAACCACACGGTTTTATTGCTTTACCAAGGTTGTATAAGTCTCAGGTGTGTAGAATTAGCAGGAGAGCACAAGCACAAGTGCTTATAGCATTAAAGAGAAAACACAATACACATCATTACAAAAAACAAGCAGCATTTTATAATCCTTTTCATGTCTTTGATGTTGAATTTACAGACTATAGCATCGTAAAACAGAGCACACAGGAGGACTGGTAAAAACAAATCACAGGTTAATGGAAAAGATGTGGAATAGATATAAAAAAATTTCAATACAGCCATCTGAATTATTATTTAACTGAAGACCACCAGCTGTTAAGAGGGCCAGTGACAAATAACAGTGTAATAAAGAAACAAAATATATCATTGAAAAGTCTAATTCATAACCCATCTGCTGAGTTCTAGAAATATAGTCATTGCATTCCTGTTGATTTCCATTGAAAAAAATGTTTACATTTGAAGTTTATTGGAATAAATGCACTGTTTTTATTTATAAGAAATATTTATGCATGTGTGTATAAATTTTTTCTGAAAAGCGTTTTTAATCAATTTAAAAGCACTACTGTATTATAAGAAATATTTTTCAAAAGAGAATATTTTAAGATATTGTGAATTAATAATGTATGCATATCATGCATTACTATTTTACTTAATGTTCTTTTATGCACAATATTTTACAACAAAAACAAACCTTGTCGTGTCATAAAAAGCTCAACTTTTATTTTGTTTATCTGAAATTATTAAAGACCTTGACACAGTCATGATATCATGATCATGATATCTTTCCTATTTTGTTTTAACTGTATGTTTGTTGCACCGCATAGCTTTGATTTTGCAGAAGGTTTCTAGTAAGCAGAGTCCTTTAAAAAAAAGAAAATATGTCAAGATTTTTTCTTTATTATGATTTGAAGACAATTATTTGAATTTTGCTCAACACTTTTTCTTAATACTTTTAATGCACTCTCATTCATCAGGTTAATTCACTGCATTTTTTATGTATTAAATTATTTTTTGAAGTGTGTGTGTGTTGGTGTGTCACATCATAAATCCAAATGCAAAAAAGCAATTGTGTCAAATTTGAGGGAGGCAAAGCAGGTCCTGCTCATGGATGACCTTGGAAATTGCTCTGGGATGCTCCACCGGCTCCACGGAATCTCCAGACATACTTGTGTCGTGTTAGCACATGTCGAGGGCCCATATGGACCAGTTAATATTTAAAGCGGTGAAGCGCACGCGTATCCCAACAAAATTCATCTGCGAGCACATCTCTAAAATAGCTTCTCAACTTCTTTCAACATCTCGCTATCGAATCCGAGGAAAAACAACAGGATGTTTCAGCAGGAATCGAAATGGAAACAGAAAGCTGAGGAAAAAGTAATGACCTGCCATTGGGAAGGTCGATGCTTGGCTGCACAAAGAGATAGAAGGGGCAAACAGTGACGAAGGGAAAGTAGGTCGGCTGCAGTGAGGGAATAGGTGCGCTTTAACCTTCCTCTCTGCAGGAGTGGAGATGAGTGCCCTCAGTAGGGTCACGGGCAAAACACGAGGGGAATGTTAAACACAAGTACCCTGCGGAGCACCGACCACGGCCAACAAGATCACACTCTCTCGCTGATGAGGTGACTTCTGGGAGATGTGCTTGCCACACGCAAATGTAATCAAAGCACTATGGAGCCTTTCAGCCTTCGAGTCAAAAAGGTAATTGTGATTTTTTTGTGATTACGTCTTCATTTTTTTTTTTACATTTTTCTCTTATACCACATACTTTCAAAAGTTTGTGGTTGATACTATTTTTTAGGTTTTTGAAAGAAACCTTGGTAACACTTTATTCTAAGGTTTCATAATGCAGAGTAATTACCTAATTAGGTACTTAGTAGTAGCTATCCTACTTACATTAAATAAAATTTCATGTAAATTTCATGTACTTATCATGTAACTAAGTTATGGAACCGAAGAAGGGAATAGAGACATCACGTCGGATATGACAGATGAATTGGGATCTGGCTTTGAGAGGACCAATCTACTTCACGTGTGCCAATGAAAGTGGCATGTGCTGACTGCATCCAGCTGCAGCTGATCGCAGAATGAGTATAAATTGGCAGCGGATACAGCTCACTTTAGTTTTCTGCTAAGGAGCCAAGCTTAGTGGTGTGGGAGAACCATTGGCGAGTGGACGTGACGTCTCCATTTCCTGAAGAAGGGTTACATACGTAACTGAGACGTTCCTTTCAGTCAGTCACTCTGAGTGATGTCGGATATAACCAACGAATTGGGATCCCTACCAAAACGCCATGGACACTGACCCTTCCAGTGTCATGCGGGAGTCTCCCAAGCCCCCACTGTTTGGCTTTAGGCCGGGACTCTTACCACAAGATGCCAGCTACTGCCAGAGACGTATGGAAGTCCAGCCCAGGCTCACCATTTGATCTCTAAACGGAGTAGTGGGAACCATGGGCATGTAGCCAGGCCGTGGCCTCAGTGTTACCTGGGAAACTGCCGGCCCATACTCAAGGCATGATTCGTAGACCGAAAATGCCTGCATGTCCTCTGCCCTCTTGATTTTGGCCAGAGCAAGCAGAAGCAAACCTTTCATTGAAAAAAACTTCAGCTCGACTGCTGGCAAAGGCTCGAATGGGACCTGATGTAGTGCTCTTACCACCAGAGACAGGTCCCAAGAGGATATAGTGGGAGCCCATAGGGGATTTAACCTCATGGACCCCCTGAGGAACCTGATGATATAGCAGCCACGTATACTTTAATTGTAGAGGGTGACAATTAGGCCTTCGCTCAAATCCTTACTGCAAAAATAAGAGCACAACTCCGATCAGGCATCTGAGACAGAACCTCAGAGGAATCAGCCAAGGAGGGCTGACATAGGGAGCATGAGTTCTGGGAATCAAGTCCTGGTGGGCCAATATGGGGCTACCAGCAGGTGTTGCTCCTTGCTCCCAGACCTTGAACAGAAGCTGTGCTAGAAGGCTTACTGGGGGGGGAACACATATTTGCACAGGCCCCGTGGCCAGCTGTGTGCCAGGCACCCATGCTGACAGTTCCCTTGGTAAGGGGGGCGCAAAACAACTGGCAGTGAGACGTTTCTGGAGAGGCAAACAGGTCTACCTGAGTGGCTCCGAACTGCTCCCAACTTTAGGCAATTGATGTGCCAATGCAGACGAGGCTCCGTCCAAACCCCTGACACTGCATGCCCATTGTACACTACACCACAGCATGCCTGGAGACCTGTTCCAGGGGCACTCCTACCCAGAGAAATGAGAGGTCTGACCACAGGGAGAAGGTTGGTGGAAGGCTGGTCTTATTTGAACCCGGTGAGTGCAGAGTTGCCACGCCCACCTAGGTACTCGGCCGTGAAGCCAGTGCTGAAGCGGTCTCATATTAAGCAGCCCCAACGGCTTGACTGCCGCTGCTGCTGCCACATGTTTCAAGTGCCTGAGAAAATACTTCAGTGGGACCACCGGCTGAAGGAACCCGTTTCGGATGTCTCGGAGCTGGTCCAAAGCGATGTCTGAGTGTGTGCAACTCTTACCTGCATCCCGGCAGAAGTGAGGTGCGTAGTCCGTTGGTTTGTCCTCCCAGTCTCCACACTGCTGCCTGTAACGAGAGGAGAGTGAATGTGATACAAAACTTACTCGTCTACAGCACCATGTCAGGGGACCCATAGATAGAAGAAACCACTTGTGAGTCGAGATTTTGCGTAAGCCAGTGACATGATTCTCAGCCCGGCCCACCCCTGGGGAAAGGAGAGGTGTGAATGTCCTGAAGAGCATCCTTGGGTTGCCCGTCCTCAGGCAGCTTGCTATTTTTTATGCCAGGTTTGATGAGGGCCTAGACAGGCGGGGCTGCTGGCCTGTGGACGGCTTCCCAGTGCTGCCTAAAAAGAGGTTGCTGCGTTAGTTGCACAGGAGCTAGGGCTGCGGCAGGGGGCACCCTCGTCGACAAGCCGACTGAAGTGCTGCCATCGGTGGCCGGGTGTAGGCCGGGAGCATTCAAGAAGCTTGTATTGTCTGTCTCACTCAAGTCAGCCAGACACAGCCCCAGATGGTGCTTCTGGACAAGCACGGTGGACATTGCATAGCTGTCAAGTTTTGGATTTGAAAATAAGGGAAATTTTCCGGCGCCTGCCGCAAGCAGTCCCACCACCCCAGTATCCCTTGTCAAGACAGGTGAGAAGAAAGCTAAAATCACCACTTGTCAACCACTTATAAACTACATTTGGCTTTGTGCACAGCTGCGCTGCTTCCTGGGCTTCAGGCAGCTCCTTTGTTTCCTGTCTGCCATTGTTGGACTAACTGATTAATCCAGGTGATCGGTTTGCCCGGTGATGGCGAACGGGAGGCGGGGGGGTCTGGCTGGGGTTAAGGAAGTAGTGCAGCTGTGCATAAAGCCAATGATAGGCCTACCTTTGTTGACATTGACATGCTGTGTACATTCATAGCCTAAATGAAAACACAAAAGGGTATATATGAAGAGCATTTATTTAAAGGCTTATAAAAACAAAGACAAGCATTTCACATTCACACACTCAATCACTTCATATTGTTTTTTTGTAGTTTTTCTTTTCATTTCACATAACTTTTCTTTACTCTTTTAGTGACTTATTGTACTCATTTGTTGCAGACTTTGCATTCTTTAAGACTGTTTTGGAAGGAGTGTATTTGTGGGCTGAGCCAGAGTG
>JAUMHP010000031.1:5189087-5212014 GCA_032361065.1 Enteromius trimaculatus | reverse complement strand
GGTTGATGATCACGGATGGCAATAAAAGTCATTTAACCACCAGTTCTGGCCTTCTCATTTATTGACTGGATGCTACATCACACTCACAATAGTGAGTGTCTCTTTTTAGTCTCTTTTTTTAATGAGGTTTGTCCACTGAGGGACTTTTACCAGTTTCTTAGAGGAGAATCACGTCTGCTTTAAAAGACTGGCATATTTGGTAAATACCCATTTAATTAACTTCCATGGTTTGAGGTCTGGGTTTAGCAGACTGTATGACATGCATGTCAAGGTGTCTCTGCAGCTGGTGATGTGATTATGACTTTGTTGTGATAACAGAGAAAACCATGTTTTGACAGGCCCGTGAAACTGTGCCTGATAGGTTTGCATGCTATTACAGTCCTGATGTGTTGAAGAATGAACTAACGTCAGCTTTAAATAAATCTAGCAGGCTAGTTGATATTCCAGATGTATGCAGAAGGCCAATTATTTCAGTCACAAAATATAGAGTGCTTGCTATTGTACAATATGTTGTTACAATAGATTTTTCCTGTGCATATAATATAATTCATTGCAAGAGGGGAGCCATGGTCATTTATACTGTATACGCTGCTTGTGCAAGTCAAGAGGAATAGAAAATTCAGAACAGAGAGGTAGATCTTGTTCCTAGCAGCACAGAGAATCAAAGAGACCACTTACAAGAAAATGGTCCACTTTTCTTAATGCAATGGTTTTGCACAAAAGCAAGCCCGTAGCAACACACACTACCAATAAATATTCTTGTCAAGTGTGGTATCCTTGCGGATTGACAGCGCTGTGTAAAATGATAATGAGATTTTGCTGAGGATGTTTTCTCCAAACAGCTTCACTGTCTCACACAATCTCTTAATGATGCCACTTAAAAGCAATTATACACAAGCAATGATGCAGAGGACCAAACACTGCAGCATTCATAGCACAGACTTTAAAATCCTCAAGCTCCTCCTTAGACATAATGACACACCATTATCTTTTTCAGGTGGGCTATTTGTATGTTATCTGCTCAAGCGTTCCAGTCTATGTCAAGTGGCCTTTTAAGGACTTTTTTGCTGTTGTTTTTTTTTCCCCCTCAACATGTAGCTTGATGTTCATTCTGTGTATAGAAAGGTTTAGAGGCTAACATGAATCATCTGAACAGGTTGTGCTTTAAAACACAGACTTATTAGTGGCCTAATTTGTATTTAATGTATTCTGAAATAAACAACAAATACTATCCTTTCATTTATAAATTAATAAACAGTGACATAAATCAGTAAACCCCCCAAAATTTTCAGTAATCTTTTTGTTCACACCAGTAAGTGGCAAAAAAGTAAAATGTCTTTTTGTGGAGTCAATGAATCATTAAATTAGAAAAAGTGAATAAAATGAATTATTCTTTATCTAAAAAATTGTGTTGAGAAGTAAACATTTTCCTTACAAATGACACTATTTATCAATAATTTAAAAAGACTGAATTTTTTGAGAATCTGTATATAGGTCTAATTCGAAACTGACAAAAAACACAAATGATTGCTGAAACCACTGATCAACCACAAGTTTATCAAGCTACATAAATAAAGAGTATCGGCAATGTCCTTACATTATCTTATCTGTTTAAACATTATCTCATAATCCCCAAATGTTTTCAGTAATGCCTCATATGTTTTTATCATCATGTTTTGTACGCTCTATCACTAATTATTTAAAGGCACAATATGTAAAATTTATGTAAAAAAATATCCAAAAACCACTTGCACAACGTTATATATTTCATGCAGTTGTGTACTTACATTATCTCGAAAGTTCTGTAGGATTTGTAAAATCAAAGAAATTCTACATTTAAATAATGAACCATCCCTGTTTATTGGTGGCTATCAATGTAATGAGAGAGTGAGACGGGGAGGCGTGCGGATCCATCTGCAACTATTTATTAAAGCACACAGGAGAATCACAGGCAGGGTCGATAACAGCAAACTGAGACATAGGATGCAAAGGCAAGAGAATAATCCAGATACGAAGTGTGGGTCAGAAAAACAGCAAACAGTGTCCAGGGGGGCAAGGCTAGAGCGAAAGTCCAAGAACAGAAGAGGTCGATAATTCAAAACAGGTAAACACAGGGAAAACACAGAGAAACAGGAATAGCTCACAAAGGGATGAATCACAGTGTACATAAACAATCCAACAATGACGAGCAAATTCACAGCAAACAAACGGGACGTTTATACACACTGAAACAAGGCAGAGGGGCGGAGAGACTAATGGGTAGTCATAGCGACAAACAAGTGGGGTGGAGACATACAGGGTTGACATGGAAACAGCTGGAGACACTTCATAATACAAGTCCTTAATACAGATGGAGGGATAAAAAAACACAGAACATAGTCCAGGCTGGAGTGCCCTCTGGTGGGACCCGATGGCACTTACAGCTGGCATTGTGACAATCAATGACGCAATATCCGCACTATTGGTTTTCGCCTATGAACTGTACGGCAACACACGTGGACAAATGCGCAAGTGGTAGTTATTTATTATGCATTTCTATATTATGGATCATGATTACATTTTCCACAATCCCAAAATGTAGATGTATACAAACGGAAACAAGAAGGTAATGGAACAGTCGACAAGAAAACAAGAATAAATATTGGCGTGGCGTTTCCAAAATTGGGAGAGCTTTGTGAAAAGCTCAGACTGGACAGAGACTCCACCCTTGCATGTGTTTTAATAGACAAGTAAGCAAATATATATTATTAATTGTGCAGGTAAAAATCATGTAAAGCTGGTAAGAGATTAAACAGATATACATTAGTTTTTCATCCGTGAACATGCGCCAGCATTACGTCATCGAACTTCGCCTATGTTATTCTTTTGGAAATGCGACCTCTAGTGGCGAAAACTTATTGTACCTTTAATGCGCAATAAAAAAAAATTTTACTGCAAGATTTGTTCTCAGAGAGAGTTGAATTAAAAACAGATTGGTTCTCTGTACATATAAAAGTCATACACATTTTCGAAGTGCCCTTAAAGTGAATTCTTTTAAGGGTGTAGGGCATTCTGTCTCATATAAGCATTTGTAACTCTCTTGGTAAAGGGAGTGATGGACCAAACGTTACCTTGACAACGATGTGCATGCAGCATCAGCTTTCTAACAGTTTTTGCAAATAAATATTACTTCTCATTCCTATTATTATTTTATTAGCCAATGTGACTTTAGATAGATATCTCAGTCTGGGCTAAGCCTCAGATATCCACTTACACTAGAACCGCCCCTGGGTAGAATGATTTGTTCACTTAAAAGATTCATTGCTTGAGCAAAACTGATTCTTTTAGTATTGTAAAGATGAAGAAATCTTTGCTGTAACTTTTTGCTGACATGTTCTTTTGATTTTGACGCCTCCAATTAGTGCTTAACTTGGCTCTAGTCTCTCTCCGTTAATCAACTACAACTTTTGTATTCTCTTCCTCAGAGTGTTCAATAAAAGATTCGTTCAAAAATACGGATTCTTTCTGTAATAACTGAACTAATCTAGGCTGTAACTTTTGGCTGGCGTGATCTTATGAGTTTGACACCTCCAATTACTTGTTCTGAAGTTAGTAAGGCCCAGTTCAGACGTCTTGTCTCTCCCATTTAATCAACCACAGTTGTTTTATTCACTTTATCACAGTGTTCATTAAGAAGCTCTGGCTAATCCACCTTTGCCTTGTCTTAATTCAACTCTCTCATTTATTTCCAATCAGTTGCCGGTCTCAGCGCTGTCTTGCATTTAGTTAAATCTCAGCTAGCGGCATCCCTCACAATGAGACTCGTGGCCAGAGTCTATTAGAGCCTGACCTCCCTGTATCACTGTGGATGTTAATTACATCCACACACACACACACATTCCGGCTGTCCCTCATATAAAGGTATCGACTGTCCGGTCACTCAGAATGGTAAACATCCACAGATCTATGAAATAGAGGTCACCTTTATTTTAGAAGACTGTTGTAATCTTCTTTCACTCAGGTCTGAGCTGTCTGTCAGCCCCCTGCATTCAGACTGGCAATAACTTCTTTGACTTTAATCTGTCCTGGGGAATTGCACATTGCATTGCCTTGATGGAACTGCTATTTTCACATGTTTTCTATCTCCCATACAGATTTGTGCGCATACACACACACACTTAGACAAACAAACGATAGTTGCATAGGCTGTGTGTCTCACAGTAACTGGAGAGCGAGTAAACTGAGCTGGAGAAACAAGATTGCTACTCTGCGTTTGTGTCCATGACCTTCTATTTCTCTTCTGCCCTCATCAGCTTCAGTACAGAGCCACTCGCTGCCTCACCATTGCACGGAGCTATCTCACAGAGAGAGGGGTGAGAAGACGAAAAGCTGACCTTTGATCCGGGACAGAATTCAATTTGGGTAAAAGACCTTGGTGGCATCAGCTTTCTATGGGATCTCTCCACTGCCAGATATAAAAACAGGCCAGAGTGATGGATGCTGGGAGATATTTTGGTGAGCAGGATATTGTTAAGATGACAGACAAGGGTAGCCGACACATGCGGTTACAGCTGAGGCAGGATTCATGTGTCAGGCTGGAATATTCTTAAAGGTATAGTTCACCAAAAATGAAAATTCTGTCATCATTTACTCACCCTCATGTCAGTCCAAACCTGCATGACTCTGTCCTCTGTGGAACACAAATGGAGAAATGTATTAAATTTTAAAGCCAAGGAACATGGCTTTGGTCGATGCCATGGTTACTGTTCACTGAAAATCTGTCTTGTCTTTCATTGGCACATTCACAAAAACTCACAAATGAAGTACCAGTGTCCTATTCAGTGTTAATATTCAATTTTAATCTAAAACTAGTAAAAAATATATATTTTCAGTATCTGAAATTATGCCGAAATAAAATAAAATAAAAAAACGTAAAGATATAGAATATAGAAATCAATAATAAACATTACTTAAACTAAAAATAAATAAATACAGCTAAACAGGACTTGAAATAAAGCATGTGTCATTGGGAATCACTTTAATGATACCTCTATAGTGTTAAACATGATTTTCGAGGCTTGAAAGTCCTTATTCTAGTGATTTTTTTACTGTCACAGGACATCTAGTCTTTATTCACTGTACTTGTATGGAATTACATTGTGTTCCACAGAAGATGGAAACTCTTACAGGCTTGGAGCGACGTAAGTGCGAGATGATGACAGAGTTTTAATTTTTGGATGAACAACGCCCTTAATTCGTCTTTGCTTATGGAGAGGATAATACATTAACTGTGGTGAATTTAGAGGCTAATTAGGTTTACCAGAAAAGGCAATGTTTCACAATATCTCTGATCTTTTCTTCTACGACTAAAACAGCAATTTAGGTCTTGAAGTTAATTATATGTTAGAGTGGTACTTATAAAGGTTATTAGTGTGTGCTTAATGAGTGGAAAAGTTAAGAGTTCCCAGAGTAACACAGTAAAACGCCACAGTGGATTGCAGTTTTTGAATGTGTAGTTTAGCTTTAACGAGAGTACTTTTAAAAAATATTATATTGCATAATAAGTTCACATACACAAAGAGGCTTCCTCATTAGGTCTTTTGTCTTGTCCTTTCTAAACACAGCCTATTATTTGCTCTTTTTGAATATAAATTATGTCACTGAATGTGAGACCGGAAAGCCAAAGATCACCTTCAAATATATTTTACAAAACTTCTGAACATGCCAGACCTATGTTTGGAACTGATGCAAAAGTAAAGTCATGCTCTAATCCAGTTTGCAAACAACTTTCAAATTTTTGACTTCCAGGCCTCATTCGCATCCTGAATCATCACGCAGCACACCCTCCTCCGGTCCTCCCCCACAGGGTGATGAAGCTGAGATGTACCACTCAGTGACGGCACATTTAATCAGCACTCCAAAATGTATGATCGCAAGAGACACGGCTCCATGCCACACGTCTCCGCACACCACTATTACAAGTACGGAATAACCATGCGTGATCACACAATCAATCCACCAGCAGCTTTTAAATTAGCATCTCAAACCCTCAGCACATGTTTTGTCACAGACTGCCAAGCAGTAAAATTGATATTAAGAATATTGACTGTTGTACATGACAGTCTATTAATAATGGCAGGGGTGAATAGGTATGAGGAATATAGGCCTATAGCTTCGTTTGATTGGGAGGGTGAAAGGTATGATAGGATAGGTGTTCCTCTGGAGGGTGATGGATTGTGGTGTGCTGTTCATACCCTGATGGCATTGGCTTCGAAGAAATTGGTATATATGCAATTTATTGCTGGAGAACAATAACACATTGATCAATCGATTCTGAATTTGATAATAAAAGAGGTCACATTATAGTGAGCACTTTCTCAGTGCGTTGTAAAAATGATAAGATACTAGAGACACCAATTGGGGATTCCTCAGATCACAACCACACCAAAAGAACCTACTGGAGAACCTCTAGTCAGGCAGTTCTCTGAAGAACTTACAGAACTGCTGAACCATGCAATAATAGCACTGTTAGCTAACTGTTGCAAATTCCATTGAATTTTACTTAACAATGGAACTTTTGGGAAACGCACATTAAAATGGTTCACGGTTTGCTCAATGCTGCCCTTGATGGTATGCTCGTTGATTGCTGTATTGATAGATGTTATATAACGTGATAATATCCTAAACTTCACATTCTTTCTCAAGTTCTGCTTCTATTTTGTAGCTAGATTCATGACTTCCCTGCTCCTTTTGAGACTTCTTTTCAGAGGTTTGAGAACAAATATAGTAACTTGTTGCACAAACCTTATCAAAGTTCTCATCTGCCCACTGATCTATATTCATCTTTATATAAATTAGTGAATTTGCCATTATAATGTCACTTAGTAAGATTAAGCTACCAGTTTCAATTGAAAGCAGTTGGCAACACTGGCTATGAATAGCTTTGAGTCTTCAGGTTTTTGAGTCGTTCGTTCATCATGTGACATCCCCACTGAACAAACAACTCAAACGTGAAGACTTGTCAAAAAAGATAGACTGTTAGACACTTTTACAGACTATTTAAAAAATAAGCTAAAATAATGATGAGGGCCTCAACACAATACCACTGATTAACAACCCCAGAGTTCGTATTAGGTTTGCCATTAATGGTTTAAAAATAAATATTAAAAATTAGTTGAATAGGATTTTTACTTCCGGTACCCAACTACTGCAGTCAATAAAATATCCAAAATTGTGCCTGTACATCTCTACAGTTTATGTGTGAAAAGTTAAAGCGTAGCTTAAGATTTAATTTCAATTCACTGAAAGCTGGCAAGGCTATTCCCAAGCAGGATTCTCTCCTCACAGGTAACCAAAGCTGACAACCGCAGTCTCTGTAGGATTTGGCTATGAGCATTCTTTCTGCTTCTGTCTTGCCAAAACACCAGTGGTCATTAATAAATTCAGGCATGTAAAAATGGGCTTTCCTCCATGAGGTATCCTTGCCCTCCATAAACTAGAAAGCTCCTCAACCTCTGGTCGGAGATGACGCTGGAAGAGGGGGAATGAAACATTAATATTTTGAAAGAAATGTTTTATTTAAGTACCTCACAGCAGCACTAGGGGGATGAAAAACATTTACCCATTGGAAATGATATTATGACCCTGGCAGAGGCCATGAGATGGCTTGTTTATTTTGTTCCAGGGAGCTATTACGAGAGGTGACTGTGTGGGACTGAAAGAGCAGAACTGAACAGCATTCTGGTTATACTCTGCTTTGAAAACAAAGTGCGGTAGCCTACCGTTTTGTCCTTTTCGAGTACTGGCATGACACTGCTTTGCGAGTGTATACTTGCAGAAAAGCATATATGCTTGGTAATCGTATTTGCCAGGTGCGTATTGATGGTAATGATCCTAATAACTATTAAGGAGCTGTTGATTGTTCATTTCAATTACAGACGGGTTTCAAAAATGGATGTGGATAATGATCTCAAGATGCTTTTGTTTCAATTAAGATGGATTTGGATCCTTACTGCACACGAGCACCTACCATTTGTCAGGACTTTGTCGGCTGTTCTCGTTCTTCCTCACGACTCATTCAAAGTGGATTAAAACATCTAAGGAGGTAATCAGACCTTTCAGAACACAAAACAGAAAGCCTATATGCCCGATGACTCTCAGCGAAGTGTAACCAATAACTGTTCCATTTGCAAGATGCAGCTGAGCTTGAAATTAATACAAATCTCTTTTATTTCAAAAACGAAGGCTATGAATTGCCAGCAGCACTTCCAGGTGATCTTACTGTATACCAATTAGGTCGCTTGCATGGAGTAGCTCGGCTTTGGCTCTGATTGATGTCTGACCTCTTGGGATCCTTGAAAATCACTCGCACTGCATTCTGCCGCAGCCCCCCACGGGATCCTGATGAATGGCGACCCAAACAAATGAAAATGTTTATCGTCCTCTTATCAAATTAACCACTCTATTGCACAGTTAATTGTTTATTAAAGGACTTAAGATGGAATCACATAATGAACCTGGTACCGGTCTTAAGCTTTTTTCCAATTAGGAAATGCACTGACTCATGTCATCTGAATGATGTCACTCCTATGAAACTGAAGCTGCAAGAACTTTTATTTATTTCATTTTTATTCATATTTGAAGGGGAGTTGGACATCAAACGCCAGCTTTTCCTTCTGTATGGTCCGTTCTCTGCTAATCAGAAAATCCACAGCACCCCCTACTGTTCAAAACTTTCCGGACCGTCATTAAAGGCTCATTTTTATATTATATTCTAAAATAATATATCATATTTTTCTCATTCCCTCAAAATTTTGTAACAGCATCTAGAATACAGTAAGTGTTTTAAATCTTTAAGCACTAATATCATGTTAATAAACCATGCCGGCAGGAATGGCTACATCTATTAAATAAAAAAAGGAATGCATCAAAGCACATCCTAATCAACTCAAGTCATTTTTAGTTAGTTTGAAGACAGCATAGTTTATTCTTTATTGCCTGTGTTATGCCACAATCTTGTGCAAACACTAAAATGATGAAAGAAAGAAAAATAGTGCCTTGTGAAGTGGTTTATAAGATAAATGAATTCATAAATATCCAATTTTATTATTGTATTTCTACTGAGAAATAAGTCTTATATTCATCAAATATTTGCTTAGTTATTATGTATAAAGCTAAACTGAATTTGGTTTGGATTCTTACAGTGCCTTGGAAGTTTCCTTAGAAGGCATCTTCATACTGAAATACTAGTCAGTGGTTAACTGTCTGGGTAGTGAGGAAGAAAAATAGCACCTTTTTCGTTTTAGTAATGTACTGATGTATTGGAAATGTGTCAAATATGCCGTGAACTTCCAAAGCACATACAAAGCAACCTCTGCTAGTTTCCTAATTATATACTGATGAAATATATACTGATTTTACCAAGTTAAACATCTTTGTTGACCCAGGGACAACATTGTGATTAATCAATCAGATCTAAAGAAACTTACAATCAGTGTTTGGTGCTTGTACATCAGTGTCAGTCATCTATCATTTCCTCTGATTTTAGGCATTCCTAATGGGTAAGGTTAGGTTTAGGTGTAGAGATATGGTCAAGACTATATTTTTGGATTAAAATGTTGGTAAAACTTGGTAAAATCAGGTAACATGTGTAAAGCAAACATACATACAAATATCAGAAAAAGAATGGCATGCAAAAAAAATTGTATGTTCACAAATTTTGGTCACATTTGTCTACCAGTTTTGCCACACCGACATTTCTGTTGGTCAGTGGGGCAAATCTTTATGAGCATGACCAGCTCAAACACTGCATGAAGAATTATTTTGCTTTCAAATAAAATTCACATTTGAGTGGATTCCCATTCAGATGGCTAGATTTCAAAAACATGAACAACTATAAAAGTGAACGGACCTTTAGGGCTACAACAGCTTTTCACTGAAGCAGTTACCTTAAAAGTTGTTCATAGCACTCTAGTAACCTTACTGTAACCTCAAGTAACCTGACCTATTAAGAGTAGAAATTGTATAAAGTTGTATCTTCAAAGTTTGAATATGAAAAAAATTATTTCATTATTTACTCTGTGTCATGATTTGTAGTATTTAGTTGCATGATAGTATAGTTATATATAGTATAGTTGTATGAACCTTGCCTGTCTAATAAATGCTGCATATAGATCCGGTTCACCTCAGACTCCTTCGTTACACTCTGCCACAATGTCATTGTCATTCCAAACTGACTACGACTTTCTTCCTTGGGATACACAATAATATTTTAAGAATGTTGTCAACCAAATTCTTTTCCATTTTTTTGTCCGTACAAAAGAAGTAAATGTTAATTACAAAATTCTTCATTCTTCGTAAAAAATACATTCTTTTATGTTTCTTAACAGAAGAAGGACAGTCGAACAAGTTTAGAACATATCTTTTTAATATTTTTTATTTATCTTTAAGATTACTGCCCCAGTAACAAGTTCCCATTTTTTTCTATCTGTTATCTTTACCTATTTGGTGTCACCAGCCTGTCTGTGTTCAGGTATGGCATGTAAAACATAATATAGTGATTCTCCGAAGTGTCTGTTACTGTAGATGTCAATAGACTCTCTAGTAATGATTCTCCATGAATTACGAGTCAACGAGGCGTCACAGTCCAGATCTTAGTGGACTATAACAAAACCGAGAGCCTCTATATTTAATACTTTTCTCTAATTCTCTACTGTCCCTTTGCTGCCTACTGTTTACCTTCCACTTCATTCACTCG
Organism: Enteromius trimaculatus; assembly: GCA_032361065.1. NCBI lineage: Eukaryota > Metazoa > Chordata > Actinopteri > Cypriniformes > Cyprinidae > Enteromius > Enteromius trimaculatus. The sequence goes on along the minus strand of JAUMHP010000031.1, from coordinate 5,201,279 downwards.
CAATCACACATCCATGTTATATGATGTCCATAAAATGGAGTCATTCCATTTTGGCTGGCTAAAGCTCAACAGGGCAGACCTTCATGCTGAGTTGACTTTAATGACTTTTTAATAGGTCTCTCCGTTTTAACGATGCAGTACAACGGCTCCAGTCATTTTATTGGAATGATGAATGATTGAGACGAGGCTAACATTAATTTAATTTACAGCACAGGCTTCTCATCTTTAAAAGCCCAAGACGGCATCGCAAGAGGCAAAGAAAGAGAGAGGGATGGGGTGCGTTCATTATGTCGGAAAAAAGGCTGGGGTGATTTATGATAGCAGCATTGTTGTTTTCCCTTATCTCTAATTAGACGCTTTTGTCGTGCTAACTGATTTCAGTGTCAAAGCAACAAGACATGGTTAACAAGACAGGCCGCCTTGTTCTACATCATTCATCATTCTCAAAACAGTCACTTGAGTCAAAACGTCCTAACATGTCCTGACACCCCACATGCTTAATTAGTCTCAGAGTCACCTGGAGGGACCGAAATGATTTCCTCCATGGATATATGTTGCTCACTGACAAGCCGCATTCATTTCTCCTCACGCGTGTGCTGCAGATGATTTGAAGCATGCGTGTTGCCTTGAAGGCAAACTTTCCAGTGTGCTTAAAACTACATTCCCTACAACAGGAATAATCGCCAGGTTTTGTTTTGCGCTTTAGTCCTGTAGAATAGTGCCCTCTGCAGGGTATGTGATAAAGCAAACCCATTAAGCCAGAGTTCAGGGAAAACTTCACTAGGTTCAACGGCCTGTAGGTTGTAGTGTGTGAGTTAAATGTCCTCATCAGGGGCCTTGAATGCCCTACACCTGTCATTTCACCTCTTACCTGTAAAACCCTCTCCCCTCCTTCCTTTCTTCTACTGTATAAAATGGGCTCCTGTCACATAAGGCAGAGAGATTTGTATTGGTAGTGCAGACATGACATCCATTCTCTCTATCTCATCTGTTCTGTTGGTTCTAGAGCTCTGCTCAGGTAAGTCCATCTATCTATCCATTTATCTATCTATCGGGCTGGCTAGGTGGTCTTCTATCTCTTTGCCTAGTTTATTTGTCTATCTGTCTGGCTGTTTTGTTTTTTTGTTTTGTTTTTTTGCTGTCTGGCTGTATGCTGTTGAAGGAATGACTGCTTAAAGGAAAATAGAAGACGCTTAATTCTGACATGACAATTAATAACATAAATATTTGTTATGAGCATCTTTTGTATAAAGCCAGTTTTTATAAAGTTGTTAAAGCTGAATATAACTATAAAAATGTGATATTCATTAACTTTAAGTATTATATTGAGTTACTGTTTTCATTGAAATGATAAGCTATACATAAAAGGCTCCAAACTGTGACAAAAAAAAAAAAGTTTAAATCTAGACATTGAAAATTTTGTGTACACCCATATTCAAATGACTCTTTTTTTTAATGAGGCCATGAAGTTGTTTGAATCAGTGAATCGTTCACAGTCATTACTGGGCTCACCTAACAGTCTCCATCACAATGAATGAACCGGAACGTTACTCGCTTTATTTTACCTATACTTGTAAGGCTGAATTTAATATTGTTTTGGAATTATCATTATACAAAAACGTCCAAATAATACAATTGATCTATAATAGAGAACTTCATATTGGTTATATAACTATATATGGGATATACATATGTAGACTAGTCATTGTAAATAGATCAGTATAGGCTAATACTCACAATTAATAAATACATTTCATTGTTTTATATAGGACATACAGTGGAGTCCAAAAGTCTGAGACCGCTAGTGAAAATGCTTTTATTTTGGGTTTTGCATGTGGAATAGCGTAACTGTTATATTGTCATTGTAAAGTTTAGGCTACCTACATCAGCCTAGCTAGACATAAATGACAAACAAAGTTCCATTTCCCCACCCTTTAATTCATTTCTGTATGATTCTGTAAATATTTGCCTAGCAACGAAAAGAAATCATAAATGCCAACTAAATAGGTTATCAAATGATATAAATTACAGTAATAGTGTTATTTATTTTATTTTTATTTATTTTTTTAGAGTAGGTTACTATCATTACTTTCGACCAATGTCTCGAATTCTACTATGGAAGATATATCCCCAGGTAAAAAAAATGTAAAAAAAAAAAAAAAAAAAAAAAAAAAAAAAAAAATAAAAAAAAAAAAAAAAAAAAAAAAAAAAAAAAAAAAAGCTTTAATAAAAAATAATAGTATAGTAAGTTATAGTATATAGTATAGTAAAAAAAAAAAAAAAAGTAAGTTAGGTAAACAGTCGCAGTCCGTTTTATGTTTTTATTCATACCTGTACGTCGCTAAAATAACCTTCATTCTTGCTCCTATCATGCGAACAGACGTTTCCTATGAGCAAATAGAAAATTATACCAGTAAAAGTGAACGAAAATAGCGAAGTTAAGCACACTCCAAAAATACACGATAAAGCCGCATATCACATTCACTTGAGCCGTGCTGCACAGCAAACAGGCGGCAGGCGCGACCCCGTGAAAATGACGTGGAGAAGTGTGCGTGCAGGGATGACGCTGTACTGAGTGTAGCTTAATACATTAACTTTGAATAGTGACAGCTTGCTTATAGGCTAACAGAGTCAATTTTACAAATGTTGTTAACAGAGAAAAGATGGAGATTTGTGCTCCACGCGTGTACAACGTCACACATCATATAGGGGGAAAAGCATATGCACAGAAGAATTACTAATAAAATATCTTACTTGTCATATTGAGATCATATTGAATGGTGGTACGAATAACCTGTCCACTGACAGAAAGTTGCAGACTTTATCTGATTGCATAATCACAGGAAAAGTTGTTATAAATGCTTGTGTTGTCAGTACAACTCAATAATCAGCATTACCTATGCATAAACACTTCTGCTAGGTAGAATTTTAGTGGAGCCACAGCCTCATTCTCCTGCTCCTTGTCCTTTGAGTGGAATGCAGTTATTGCATTCTTCACTAATTTCTCTTTGCGTAGTCTACACCCTGTGTTTTGAACTTCAATAAACCAACATCATAGTTTGTGCTTTTATATTAGGATGTATCTTTGCCACGAAACTGCAATATACCATATGTGTCAGAATGTTTTAAAAAGAAGGTTTAATTCATGGGAAGGGAATTTACCAAATGTCATTAAGATCTAAAAAGCAGAAGATGTAAACTGCAGTATATTTCATGTGCAAACTCCATTGGGCAAATTTTAGATAAACTGTTTTGGTTAACTATAGCACGTAATAATATAAAAAATTGTAAAAAAAAAAAAAAATTTGTTTTGTTTTGTTTTTTATTTCGAAATAAAAGACTGTAATATGATGCTTGCACAAGCCAAGTTTGAGTTGCAGTGTTTTACAGCATATTTGCTCTGACAGTCAGTAATTTTACTCTGTCATTAGTTAATCTAGCCTGGAACGCAGTGCATCTTGGGTTACTGAATCCAGACAGGTTATTTTTTTTAACAGAGGCTCACCTTGTGTTGTATATATTGTCTGACCTCAAAATTCCCGTCTTTTACACTTGCTTTGATGTAATACAGACAGGTGTCCATCAGCATGTATCTCATGCAACAGTTTTGTTCATAACATTGTTCACTGCAGGAAAGAAAACTAATACCAAGCTTTTTTTATTTAAGGAATATAAGAAGTTTTAGAATTTGTTCACCCTCATGTCATTCCAAAGCTGAACACTGAAGAGAAAAAATTTAAATAAAAAAAAAAAAATAATACAACTTTTTGCTCTGTTAGTTAATTCATTAAAAATAATGGCAATTAACACATTGTGTTAAGTATGCAATTTTAAAGTAAAGACATTTTAAAGTGCATAACTCAATATACACATAACTAAATAATCCAAATATGTTTTCCTTTTAATTTGTGGAGAAAAAAACTTTCAGTGTTTTTGTCCTTGACATTGAAATTCAATGGGGTCCAAAGAAACAGCATTGGTCCCTACTGAATTTTTTATTTTATAAAGAAATAAAGTCAAACAGGTTGGAACGACGTAAGAGTGAGTAAATGATGAATTTTCTTTTTTGTGCAAACTAAGCTGAATGGGATTAAAGTGCACAAGTGGACAGTGGGTAATGTGAAAACCCTTAAGGTGCCCTTGCATTCAAGCACATGTTCTGCGCTCAATCAAAGCTGGTGATCAGGAGGGGGACTCAGTTAGATGGCTCACTGATTATCAGGAAACCTTTGTGAATTAGAGCATGGCTTTATATGGCCACAAAATAAACAGTATTTTTAGTTAATGACCACCATCATAATTGGTCCATAAGACCTCTCTGAACCTTGGCTTCAAGTCACAGATCTAAATACTTTCCAGTAATGGTCCTTGGAACCTTGGTTGCATCAGGTTGTTGTCTCTGTTCCAGGTGAGTGGTGCTACGAGAGCCAGTTTTCCTGTCAAGACACGTGTAGAGGTGAGAACAAACACACAAGGACTCAACCTCTCAGGATTGTGCATAGTCATCTCCAAAGCAAAGTCCTTGTTCACAGCTCCATTAAGTTGAATGCTGAGTGAAATGTGTTTTCCAATTGTGTCTTTCAGGGCCTTTAGAGTGGAAGAATAGTTTTCCTGCTTGTGGAGGTCAGCGACAATCACCTATCAATATTGTCACACGCAAAGTGAAGCATGATCCCAAACTGACCAGTATTACCTTTGATGGCCATGACAAGCTTTTTAATATGAGTGTGGAAAACCATGGACATTCAGGTAGATGAATTCAAATTTAATGACCTAAAAAATTAATTCTATCGTCATTTATTTTATAAGATTGCTGTTCATCTCAACACAAATAAAGGTATTTACTTTATCATTTTTGTCCATACATTGAATATCCACTCAGCCAAAATTATAACACATCAAAAAGTGCAAGAGATTGGGCAAGTGCAATGAAGCTTCTGTGTGCCATAATTTATTAACTCTATTTGCATTGATCGGTGCTTATATGTAAATAAAAGCCTAAGCTACATCTTTTTATTATATACAGAAAAGGAAAAGGACTTTCAGTGGACTTTTAGTCTTGCTGGATTCATTAAAAATATTTGTATTTTTAAAGAAAGCAATTAAGTATAAAACATTTATGCTTCTTCCCAGCTTACTTCACTCTGCCTCAGTTTGTGCGTCTCCATGGAGGGGGTCTGCCAGCCACATACAAGGCCATCCAGTTTCATCTGCACTGGGGAGAGAGCGGCGGCCAGGGCTCAGAGCACTCTGTGGACGGGGAGCGTTATCCCATGGAGGTGAGAGTCCATGTCACTATCAAAAATATATGGATAATAATATGCTTAAAAAAAAATAAAAAGCTATGATGTGTATAATATAAAATTTAAAAAGATGCATTTTGTTCCCCAGCTCCATATTGTTCACATTAAAGAAATGTATGGCAGCTTGAGAGAGGCTCTAAATGACTCTACAGGGGTGGCAGCACTTGCCTTCTTTTTTGAGGTACCGATGCTGATACCGATCTGAACACAAACTCTTAAAGTGACATTTCACCCAAGCAGTTTTATTTCATTTCACTACTATTAGATTTATCACTATTATTATAGTTTTCAATAATGCCTTTGGAGAGTTTTGTTTAATTTTTAGTTTTGTTGAGAGTTATAAAGTGAGAACTCCAAGATATAAACTCTAATTCTGTGTTTTTTTGTTGTTGTTGTTTTTTACTCAGAATTGCATGACATTAAATTATAATTATAAAGTGAATTGTGAATTATAAAGTAGAATTTTTAAAAATAGTAGAATACAAACAAAGTTCTGAGGGGGAAAAAGTAAGAATTGTGAGATGTACTGTAACAAAGTCACAATTGCCTTTTTTAAACTGTGGCGAAAATTGACTTTCAAACAAATAATTAATTTGTGATTAATCTCATTTTTGGGTACACAATACATGTGTGTGTGCTGTGTATTTTTATTATAGATTATATATAAATATTTAATATATACATTTTTTTCGTAAATATATATGTGTTTGTATTTGTATATACATAATAAACATACACAGTACACACACATGTATCATGTAAGCAAAAACATTTTATATTAACTTTTTATTATTTGGGGTTGGACACCCCCAGTCCTTGTTCATTCTGAAGCCATTTTAGGTGCAATATCCCTTTAATGAACAAGAACAGTGCCGATAATAACTTGATGCCTGAAGTAATAGCTGATTTTTGCTATTCCGTTTAGGTGACTTCTGGCCGAAACAAACAGCTTGAAAGAGTAATAGAGGCTTTAGGAAAAGTCAGATATGAAAGTGAGTTTAAATTTAATTATTTAAGATTACAAGTTTTTTTTGTTTATTAGTTTGCCTATTCATCTGTTTGTCTGTATTGTGTTTCCACATTACCCAATATGATCAAAAGGGAACAGTAGTGAAATTGAAGACTTCAAATTGGCCGACATCATCCCACCAGCCGATAAACTGAACTATTATCGGTACTTGGGATCCTTGACCACACCAGGCTGTGACCAGGCCGTTGTGTGGACGGTTTTCCAAAAGACTCTGCCCATAAGCAAAAATCAGGTGCAAGAGACCTTTTCTTTTATACATAAACCAGACAGAAATCTTGATATTAGTCAACATTGATTAATCACCAGTATCCCAGGAAATTAAAACAAGACACTACAGGCAAAACCATTTTCTTACATAACATTTTTATTATAAGTGTTATTTTATTGCACTTTCTTGTGTTATCTGTACATTTCAATTACAATATATACCTTTAAAGTTTGTTTGTTTGTTTTTTCAAAATGAATCTTATGTCAAATATATATAATAGCAAACCTTGTTCCTATATCTTTAAAACTGTGTTCATATATCAGTCATAAACAAAAATTTTGAACCTGGATTTACAAATCTGTGCATATTTGAATAGGTAATGGATCATTTGCGTATTTGAACACTGCATTCCATAAAACGTGTTAAACAGAATAATTATCTTAATGTACTCTGATTGAACAACTAACCCTTTTTACCTAAAGTGCCTTGCCTTGAGCACATGATTATGGAAAGGCAGATTTGAACTCAAACACATCTTTCTTTTCCTGCTTTAGCTGATGTCAATGGATAAACAGCTGTTATTCGGAACAGAAAAACCAATGACTGGAGTTTTCCGTCCTGTGCAGAATCTGAATGGGCGAGTTGTGTACACATCTGTGCCAGCTCTCAGTCTGTGTGTCCTGCCCAATCTGATCACCCTGTTTCTGTGCCTCTTTTGTGTTTTTGGACAACAAACATGTTTTCATTGAATGATAGAAACCACATGTCATAAGTATACCTAACAAGCTGAGCACTGAACTGAAGGTACTGGGAAGGATCTCTGCTACTGTGATAAAGCGGAGAAACTTGACAATGGAGAAGAGATTTCTTAGTTATTTCTGTGTTCACAGCTGTTAATTGTCTCATTGTTACCTCTTATGTAGTTCAATATTCTCTTTTAGTTGTGGCAGCTTTATCTGACTTTGATCATTTCAGGATTCTTATTTGTTTTTTATTACTTTTTTGGTTGTTCATGGTTACTGTATTTAAAGTATTTCTTTTTATACAGTGGGCAGATATTTAGTCAGCCACCAATTGTGCAAGTTCTCCCACTTAAAAAGATGAGAGAGGTCTGTAATTTTCATCATAGGGAAACCTCAACTATGAAAGACAAAATAAGAAAAAACAAACAACAAAAAATGCTTGAAATGCTTCTTATGATGCCAGTCCTTCGTTGCCCAGGCGGTGTTTTTGGGATCATTGTCATGCTGAAAGTCCCAGCCACGTTTCATCTTCATTGTCCTGGTCCCTTTGCACCCCAAAGCATGATGTTTCCACCCCCATGCTTCACAGTAGGTATGGTGTTCTTTGGATGCAAATCAGCATTCTTTCTCCTCCAAACAGGAAGTTGAGTTTTTAGCAAAAAGTTCCATTTTGGTTTCATCTGACCATATGACATTCTCCCAATCCTTTTCTGGATCATCCAAAAGCTCTCTAGCAAATTCAGTCGGGCCTGGACATGTACTGGCTTAAGCAGGGGGACACGTCTGGCACTGCAGGATTGAGTCCCTGGCAGGGCACTGTGTTACTGATGATAGCCTTTGATACTTTGGTCCCAGCTCTCTGCAGGTCATTCACTAGGTCCCCCGTGTGGTTCTGGGATTGTTGCTCACAGTTCTTGTGATCGTTTTGACCTGACGGGGTAAGATCTTGCGTGCAGCCCCTTGATAGAGGGAGATTATCAGTGGTCTTGTATGTCTTTGTTTGTATGAGTTTGGAGTGTGACTGTTTGAGGTTGTGGACAGGTATCTTTTATACTGATGAGTTCAAACAGATGCCATTAATACAGGTAACCTCTGAAGGACAGAGGACCCTCTTAAAGAAGATGTTACAGGTCTGTGAAAGCCAGAAATCTTGCTTGTTTGTAGGTGACCAAATACTTATTTTACAGAGGAATCCTACAGTGTCATTTTCTGGATTTTTTTCACCTATGATGAAAACTACAGGCCTCTCTCATCTTTTTAAATGGGAGAACTTGCACAATTGATAGCTGACTGAATACTTTTTTGCCCCACTGTATATATATATGTATAGAAGTGCTGTCAAATGATTAATCTCGATTAATCACACACATCCAAAATAAATGTTTTTGTTTACATAATATGTGTGTGTATTGCGCATATTTAATATGTGTATAAAGACACATACATAAAGCATATATTTTGAAAATATTTCCATGTGTATATACACATTATAAATACACACAGTACACACACATATACTATGCAAATAAAAACAAATTTTGGATGTAATTAATCTTTTGACAGCACAAATATATATTGCTAGGAAGGATTTCCATTTATTTATATGTCTCAATAATTGTATTTGTATATAAATCTTAAAAAATATTAAACAGCGTGAGATTTGAAGCTTTCTGGACCTACACAAATTGTGTACATATTCAGGGCATGTGGAGTGTAAGTTTCAACATGATTTTCCCAAAGATGTTAATAAAAGTACAAATGAAGTGCCAACACAAACTTTATTAAGTTGTAACTATATTTCGTTGTACATATTGTTTGTCAAATAAAGATACACATTTTGGAACCAACAGAGGTTTCCTTATATGTAACATGCAGGCATAACATGCCAAATTCATCTATGAAAAAGCACCTACTGCTGACCTTTGTAGAAATGAGACTATGGTTATTGTTTTTGTGCTTGTAACCAGGTTCTAAAGTGCTGGATTTGATCCATGACGCTACTCCTGGCAGTGCCACCGGGGGCGCTGTACTGTTCAACACTTCTGATGTAGTCCCACACTGAAGAAACATCCTTGTCAAACAAAGGGCTAGAGATAAAGAAAAAAAAACCCATAATAAACATAAAAACACATATTACACCTATTAGATGCTTATTAGCATGCATATTAGCAATTTATTAGTGCTAATTAAGCACATATGAATACCTTATTCTACATTCCTAATCCTACCCAATACCTAAACTTAACAACTACCTTACTAACTATTAATAATCAGTAAATTAAGAATTTATTGAGGGAAAAGTGTTGCCTAATCTAAAGTGTTACCAAAAATCTAAATAAAACACTTCATATGTGACAGCTGACCTGACAGTTTGAAGGTCCTCTACCGTGAGTTTGGACAGATGGATGTTCTTAGATTCAGCGATATAAACGGCTTTCCCAGCACAACTGTGGGCCTCTCTGAAAGGCATCTTTGATATATGTGTATATATGTCAGATTTCATCCAGCTCTACACATTTGAAATCTTAAATCTGTAAGTTGGTGGATTGATAGACTTACTCCTTTTCTGACCAGATGGTAGGCAAGATCAGTGGCCAGCATATCTGGGCTTAGGGCCTTTTCCATGGCTACTTGGTTGACCTGAGGAAAAAAAAGTGCTTCAGATATACTGCTCAACACTGAAAGTGGATTACGACATGCTCACACACTTCTGCATCTCATTCAGCATTTCACCTACTTACTGTTTAACTGAAGTAACAGTTTTGTTTTTGATTGCCATTGTTCATGACAAAACATTGTGTTCTAACCCGTCTCTTACCTTTAGAGTTGAAATGACGCCTGTTGCCACCTGCAGCACAGCATGTACTGTATCATATGTGTCAAACATGGCCTCCTTGTCCTCCTGCAGTGAAAAAAAAATATATTCAGAAAATCATTTAAAGTAAAGTGATCGTATTTTATGGCTGTCATGGACATACCTGTAGGTCTTTGTTGTATGTGCTGGGTAAGCCCTTGAGAGTCATCAGAAACCCTGCACACTATATTACAATGAAATTTAAATTAGATAAAGACTTAACAAAACCTTACTATGTGAGCAACCTTACTATCTTACTACTTAAACTATGTTTAATATTATTATTGAATATTTGAAATACTATTTCTTTATAATAAATCTAGTTATGCACTTATAGGAAAATTATGGTAAATAATTTAACAACTATTTCATGTTAAGGCAATTTTCAGATTATTAATTTTTTTCTTATTTTTAATAAATAATATTTAAAATACTGATGTAATATGAATATTCTTACCCAGTCTCATGATGGTATAAATAGTATGTCACATAAAAACAAAAAATCATGGTACTAATACGCAAAAATCGATGCGTATTCTATGTACACAAAAACTGTGTATCATATGCATGCCAAAAAAATTCATATCATATGCACATGAAAATAGCATTTTCTTTAGACTCAAGAATTCTGGCCAATAAGCCAATAAATATTTTTATGGATTAATGAATATACGGACGATATTAAAATATTATTTTATTCTATTCAAGTTAATTTGTATTCTTATTTGAATATTTTTTTATATATTATTTTTATTCTAATATTATAATAATTCAAAATATTCTGGTAATTATTTAAACGTTATTACTGATAATCAATTAATATTCTACATTAAAATATTCCATTATTTTGTCTAAAAAAATAAAAATTAAAACATTCAAAACTAAAGTCAGTCATTTTAAAAGTAAATGTAGGCATATTATTAAGCACATTCTGAAAACTAAATAATTATTTGGAGATTTGCTAAAAAATTCTATTTTACAGCATTATTACATTTTCAAAAATACTAACTTTAGGTGAGAGCTGGATGACAGTGAAGGCATGCTATTAAACATAAAAGGTACCATTATATTATGCATCCCTAAATGAACAGCATCGAAACTGACAGGCCTAATAATAATTATTAATTTCACTAAGATTGACCTTAATCATAATGCTAATTATTTAAATGACAGGAGTATCTCTGTAGGCCAGTTCTGGTGTCTGGGGTTGGCTTCATTAGTCAGTGCTGTATCTTACTCTGCCAAACACTCGTCCTGCTTTGCTGCGGATGAGCTCCAGGCTGTCTGCGTTCTTCTTCTGAGGCATTAAACTGCTCCCAGTGCTGCTTTCGCAAACAAAAAAACAACAGCTCTGATTAACTACACACACTAGGTGCACATACAAAGCAGAAGTGGATTGAATCCCTCAGTACACATCAGTCAGCTCGTGTTCACAATCATCCACCAATTAAGACACCACACTAAGCCCTGCACTGCGTGGCAGATAGTCAGCTTTTCCCAACATCATGTTGTTAATAAATAGGCAATAATTATTTTTGAGAAAACATTTACTATTTAACTAAGGTCAGTACCCGCTGTGCAGCAATCAGTTCGTGGTTAATAAAGATAAATCAGTTAATGTTAACAGGGTCGACCATTTCACAGGCCATAAAGAATTATAGTATGAGAATAAAATTGGTTTGTTATAACAATGTAGGATGTGTTATGACGTGAGCAGGTACATGTGTACTCGTTGACATTTCTGGGTAAGTGTACCACAAAAATCATTTGAATTAATTCATTTGCAACTGCAACTGCAGCTTCTACTGATTCATGATGGAAAAGTGCATACGTGATAAGCAGGGTGTAAATAATGCAGAACATGGTAGAATACCATAAGGTAAAATACTGTTAACCCAAGGGCTTCGAAATTAATGATTTCTGTCTGCTGTGACCTTAGAAATTTATTTCAGGGCCTACACACAAGATATGTTATTGAGTTGACCATAAGTCTACTCTTATGTTCATAAAGGCTATATTTATTTGATTAAAATACATTAATTTTAGAATTATTA
>JAUMHP010000031.1:5178857-5188987 GCA_032361065.1 Enteromius trimaculatus | reverse complement strand
TAATTTTTTTTTTATGTATTTATTCCTGTGATGCAGTCTTTAGCATTACATGATCTTACAAAAATCATTCTAATATGCATATCTGGTACTCAAATATTGTTTTTATAGTGCTGTCAAATTATTAATGTCAATTAATTGCATCTAAAATAAAGGCTTTTGTTTGAATATATATATGTGTGCTGTGTATATCTATTTACTTAATTTTTTTATATATATAAAATAGGACGAAAAAACATTTTATGTATACATATATTAACACACACACATACAATATATATTTAAAAATATTTACATGTATTTACATGCTATTTATATTTGTATAATTTATATTATAATAAATATATTTAATATATAAACAACATATTTTTTCTAAAATATATACATGAATGCATGTGTATTTTTATACACATAAAAAATATACAAACCACATACATATATTATGTATTGTAAACCAAAAACCATTTTGGATGCAATTAATCGCAATTAATTGTTTTTTTAATATTATCAACAATGTTGAAAATAGTTTCAGGAATCTTTAAAGTATTTTATTTTTGTGCTTTTTGCGAAAGTAAAGCAACCGATAAAACTGGAATTGGAAGATGAGCCGGGTCAGACCAAGAACTTTCATAAGTCAAGGGCACATGCACAGCCTGATGTGTGATAGTAAATGAATTTGAATTATTGTAAAATATTTAGAAATTCTGAATGGAATTCTTATTATAAATCATGTGCTGTGATCACCTGTATGCATCACTCAGAGAGATAAAGGAGAACTCCTTTGTGCTGTATAAAATCAGATCCTCTGACATCTTGCTGAGGTGTGTGAGACACATTGATCCCCAGAAGAGAAATTCAGCTGTCAAAAAACATACAAAAACTATTCAAATTAAAAATGTAATTTGATCGAAATCTGATTGTTATTCTGTTGAACTTAAAGGAATATATTTGAAAAAATGTCAATAACTAAACAGCTTCGGTGACTGAAGGCGTACAGTTTATGGAGCAAAAAATAATTTTTCAGAGAAGAACAAGTCATGCAGGGTCAGTAAATGATGAAAGAATTTTTGTTTGATTTATCCCTTTATTCACAAGGGATACTGATGACCTGTGAAGTTAATTATCATACTCTGAGATGATTTCTGCAGCATGAATATACATACCGACAAAATCCCTCTGTCCAGTAGCATCCATGCTGTTGACGCTGATACTCTCAAAATTTAGTTCTAGAGAGTGATAAAAACATACATCAGATGAAAAAAATTCGAACAGGTGACCAGTTTGACCTGTACACACAAACATATATCACATGAACACACTTCATGGATCGTTAATTATATGGGAATGCAAACGAAGTCAACCTTGACGAAGAAGTTCTCTATCAATGTTGAAAGGATTTCCAGCAATGGCTCCACTGCAAGGCAAAGAAATAAATGTCATATATAAACATATCTCAAATAGATCCATTTAATACAATAAAAGGGTGTGCAGTACAGTTCAAAAGCATTGGGTCAGTAAGACTTTTGTAAAACTATTTTTTTTCAGGATTCATTCAAGTCTTATTTATATATATATGTGTGTGTGTGTGGGTTTACATGTTTTATGTGGACATTCCATAGGCGTAATTGTTTTTATACTGTGCAGACTGTATGTGGTATTGTCCTATACTGACCCTACCCCTAAACCTACCCCTTACAGGAAACTGTGTGCATTTTTGGACTTTCAAAAAACTTAACTCTGTGTGACTTATAAGCTTGTTTCCTCATGGGTACCCAACAAATGTCCCCACAAGGTCAAAATTTGCTGGTATTCCTATCTTTGTGGGGACAATTGGTCCCCATAAGGTGATAAATACCAGGTGCATATATATATATATATATATATATATATATACACACACACACACACAATGAAATATAAAATGGTTATTTCAAATTACAATAACATTTCAATCAAATGAATTCAACCTTAATAAGAACACAATAATTTTTTTAAAGAGATTTCAGTTTTATATATCCACAAAACTGACCTTCCTAGGGGCATCACATTGACACGTTTCCTGATTTCCTCCAGCCGTTCAACATCTCTGCTTAGTGTCGCTGCATGACTGAAAGAAACCATGAATATGTACCAATATATACAAGCATATGTCTAAATGTACAAGATCACAACACTTAACACATTACTGTAGCCTCGCCTGGAGTAAAACATAACTAAGACAGAACTCCTCTACTGAAATGCACCTGAGAATCCAGTGACTCCATCTGATTGGCTGGGCCCTCTGCATGTGAGTGTATCCAGGGCACAGTATATCGATCTCTCTGGACGGACAAAGGAAAATAGCATGGTATGTGTTTGGTAATTGTACATTAGTCAGATCTCTACAGGTATCTTGCTAACTGAGCATTCTTACGCTGCAGCTCTTTCCACCATAGTACTGATGAGCTGCAAAGCTAGTCCTTTCAGAGTGGTAATAGCGTCCCGCAGCCAGAGGCGCATATCTGTTGCAACCTATTCAACAAAAAGAAAGAGTTCAGTCAAAAGCATGTATGCCTGAACATAAAATGTCACAAATGACTACATTTAAACCTGATCATTTCTGCTCCTGCCTGTGTGAAGCTTTCCAGCTGGATCACCAATGTGTTCCTTTAAAAGAAAGACATGAACCTTGACTGAATTTTGGTTTCTGTAATATAAGCTACACCACATGTATTGATAAAATATCTTATTTAATCTTATTCAATAAAAGTAAATGTTAGAATCGATGAGGGAAGTGTTTTCTTTTTGACCTTCAGCCTGCGTTCATTGGCTGTGTGGATATCCTCGTCTCCTGGTTCGATCTTGAACTCGCCTTTGGACCATTCATCAAAGACCTGATGAACAAATTTTGAGTTATTTATACTGTGACAATGAATTAAAATGTATGGGAAACCGGGGTTTAGTTGTCACTAGAGCAGGTTAAAGAAGTATTGAACACATTTACATTTTTCTCAGTAAATATATTTCTAAATGTTCTGTTGGCATGAAATTTTCACCAAATGTCAGTAACAACCCAAGCAATCCATACATAGAAATAAAACAATACAAATAATTTCAAACATTTAGTCCTATTGAACAGGCTTACTGATATGTATTTACTACTTTGTACAAAAGCCTTTGTTGCTAATGACAGCTTCAAGACGCCTTCTGTATGGAGAAACTAGTATGTATTGATCTTCTGTGAACTTTAAACTTGGTTCTTTCCATAGATTTTTATTGGATTCAAGTCAGGTGATTGGATGGGCCATTCCAGCAGCTTTACTGTCTTTCTCTGAAACGTTTCATCTTCATCATCCTGGTGGATGGCAGCAGATTTTTATCAAGAATGTCTGTACATTTTTTCCATACATCCTTCCTTCAATTATATGAATTGTGCCAGCAATATACCATGATGTTTTGGGGTGATGTGGAGTGCCATTGTTTAACCTCCAAACATTATGGCATCTGAAGAGTACAATTTGTGTCTCATCTGACCATACTATATTCTCCCAGTATCTCACAGGCTTGTCTAAATGTTGTGCAGCAAACTTTAAATGAGCTTCAACATGCTTTTTCTTCAGCAATAGAGATATTTGGTGAGCGTTTGTACAGGCTGCTGTGGCTGAGTGCATTATTTATTGTTTTTCTAGACCTTCGTGAAGCTCTCCACAAGTGGTCCTTGGCTCTTGGACAACTCTTCTGATAATTCTTTTCACTTCACTGTCAGAAATCTTGTGAGGAGCACCTGGCTGTGGCCAGTTTAGGGTTACAGATTACATTCTTTATAATATATTTACTGAGAAAAACAGTGACGTGTTCAATACTTATTCTACCCACTGTATATCTCAGGAGCTAAGGGATTTTACAGTTAGCTAATTAAAACTATTAGAAAACTTGAAATCCAATAAACTTAAATTAAAATTAAACAAAAACCTTTATTTCAGCTAAGGAAACATTTCTCATTTAGTGTTACTTGGTACTAATAATACTAAAACAACTAAATAAAATCTAAATAGACAAAAACAATTACCAAATCTTTAATCTTTAATTCAAATAAAAACATAATAATAATAACTAAACATTTGGAATATTCTAAATATTTAGAAAAACTATAATATTATCTCATTGACTCTAAACTAACACTGAAGTAGCTATATAAAGGTTTAATGTAAGGTGTTATATTAATATAATTTGTGTTTTCTCTTGCAGATGTTTGTTGGTTTCAAATGCTGTCTTGAATTAAAATTATTAGAATATTTATAATAAAATAATACAATAATATATAGAGAGTAAATTCTGTTAATTTTATACAATAAACTTTCCATAAAATCGTAATATTTTGTATTGTATGTTTTGTTTTGTTTTTTTGCTTTTTGCTTTTGTTTAGTTTTTTTAAGTTGAAAGTGTCAGTTTCTCAAAAGTAATGTTTTTACAATAAATTTAACAATTTCTTGAGTTAATATGTTTGTACATTGCCTTTTACGTTTCTGCTGTTTCAGTTTAAGTATTTAAATATTGTGCCATTTTGCATGGTCAGTGTTTGGTTTTTTTATACTAACTATGGAAATTAATTCAAAGTGTGACAACTAGCCCCGCTATCCTCTATTTTGCCAGTTATGCTGTCAGAGTGCCGTGCTGAATGGCAGTAGCTTCAGGGAAGTTTACAACAGGCATCATCAGCATTGTCACAAGGCTATTGTTTTGTGCACACTGAGGTGTCTGTGTCAGGGCATATTTTTGTCTGTGATGTATTAAGCTTTGGTGTCAAAGGGGGGAATGGACTATGGTACAGTATCCTGGTAAATATTTACAAAGCAGCATTATAGATGAAGTTTCATGAGAAAGATGACGTTGTAAAAAAACACATATAACCTGAACGCTATCAGACGGGTTTATGAGTCAGGTAATGCGGTGTTAAATAATATAATCACCTTGTCAAGTCCTGTAAGAATCTGTTCCATCTCGTTTTGCGTGACCAAACCTGCTTTCTGTAAAGCTTTGACATAAGCTTTACTTCCTTTAATATCAGCTTCCCACATGCGCTGGTCGTACGCGATTGACGCGTTGAACTTTTCCATTATAGGATCAGTGTTTCCCACAAAGCGACCACCCCATAGTTTATTTCCCTATATAACACAACATAACAAACATAAACATTACAGCAAGTCATAGCTCGCGGTTTCTGACAGCCTGTGTGACATAACACAAAAATTGCACTAAATCATTTTTACTTTAGAAAGATGAGCGATCTTTACCTCTGAGCTTGCCATTTTAACAGTCTCAAGCAGCCTTTATGTGCGCTGAGCAAACCGAAAACTAAAGCTTATGATTACCACAGGAACAGGAAATGTAGGATATTTAAACGACCAAATCAGTGCCGTATGCTTTCACCGATTCTAGAGAATGAATTACTGTTAGTGGCTGTACATCCAGTATAGTGACCTGCAATTCTTCCTCGTTTATTTTGGGAACCCGAAAACCCGGCCCACAATATGCTAATTAGCTGCTTGCAAACCAACCAAATTGTAAAGCGCCATTTTTCGGGGGCTGTCAATCATTTTAGAGAACAAATCACCTTTACCGAATCGAAGCCTATAAAGAACCGCCTCCCTAAACAGAGACTATGCAGTTGCCGTTTTGAACGGTGGATGGCGCTATGTCCTTAAACCGAAAAGTTAAGCAGATAAGAATTAATATAGTTTAATATATTTAATGTAGGCTACCTAAGTTGTCACGAAGTTAACACCATTAAAAGCACTACATACTTGTAAACCACAAACACCGACGTGTTTGTTCTTGCGAATCATATTTACGAACCATTTTCTCTTTTTAGCCATATTTGGATTATTTTATTATCAGCTATTCTGTTGATTCCTGCCATCAATATCATTTCACTTTTATATGATCTTGTATAAACATAACATGATGTATTTTACACAAGTATAATATTTGTCTGTAACATTTAATCATTTTTGTCACTTCAACAATATTTCGACCTGCTTTATTGATTATGTCGCAGGATTCATTGTCCTGCACAGGCGAAACGTTCTACTCAGATATTTATTGAAATTACAACTGTACAAAATATTTGTAAAACGCAATAATTACAGTAACATTTTACTCCACACACAAACTTAAACTTGACAACTAGGTGGGAACGTTTAACTGCAGGCTTCGTTTTCTCGCCGGATCGTTGTTAGTTGTCGAACCAACAAAGGCAAGCGAGATGGAAGTGTAAGCGATTTAAATGCTACTTTTATTCGTTTAAAGTCAAATATAAACCACGTGATCATATTTTATGTTGAAAATGTACAGTATATGGGGCTGTGATTAGAATACTTGGTTTCCAAGTTTACACAGAAATGACGAGGATATGGCTCACGTGGTTACTCTTGTACAGCTAATTGTGAACTGATCTGTTTAAAATAAATTTTATTTTCATCAACCATTGATGAGAGATCATTTGTGTTTAAAGATGATGTAGAATCTTCAGAATGCATGTTGGAAATGTTTTTACCATTTGAACTCTATAAACAAGTTATTTATTGACATGGAAATCAGTAATTGCTGTTTATTTGTAATATCGTAACCATAGTGCCATGGCTTGGAGCTTCTCTTTGCTCACGTACACGTAGGCACTAATTGTAAATGCATAAAATGCAATTATGTTAGTGTCCATGCTCCAAATGTCTATTATAGCTGCTGTTAGAACACAATTCTAGGTGATTTAACATGAAGCAATCCAAATGTAGACATTTTGTTTTGCAGGAGAGATGCCAATGCTGCTATGCTAAGTAATTATGAGGTCAGTATGCATTTTAAACCTTCTTAGATGAATTTGGGTTCATTTGTGTTTTCAGTGTGTGTGTGTTATCAGAAATGCAACACTCCTGCTACACTTTTCCTGTCTGTACCCACTTAATTCACTTTAATTATACACTCACATTCTGTGGAAATAGGTTGTTTAACATATCTGTAGATATTATAGATATATTTATTTATAAAAGTGTTGTAAAACAAATAAAGTTAATAGAATTGCATTGAATGCATGTTTACTTGTGGCAAATGCACTGTATTCCACCAGGTCTATCAGTTGCTGACAGACCTGAAAGAAAAAAGAAAAGAGATGGTTAAAAATAAGCACAGCA
Organism: Enteromius trimaculatus; assembly: GCA_032361065.1. NCBI lineage: Eukaryota > Metazoa > Chordata > Actinopteri > Cypriniformes > Cyprinidae > Enteromius > Enteromius trimaculatus. Next base: position 5,181,824 of record JAUMHP010000031.1, on the reverse strand, counting down.
CTGGACAGCAGAATCTCAACACCATCATGTATGAGGTGCTTGTTTTATTATGTGATTTGTAGCATCCTGTAAACGAAGATTCTTTTCTTCATGATCTTCATTCAGGCTTGATCACTCATGCCCTTTAACATCTGTTGTGTCTGCCTCAGTAGACCCTGAAGCATCTCTCCAAGACGCCATGTGCTCATCAGAATCCAGACACTGTGAAGGAGTTCCTCACTGCTATGCTGCCTCACAAGCTCACCAAGTCAGTTATTTTATTTTTTTATTCCGTATTTTGCAGGAAAATGCCTTGTTTTATTGTGGAAAACACAGACATGGGAAAACTCAGCCTATCCCAAACAGTATCTGTGTCACACTAAATACAGTGTATTACAACCACTTTGTAATTCTAAGATGTATCATTATGAAGATTTGTGTCATGTGACATTTGAGACTACAGTGCAGTTTTGAGTTTGACAGTGAGTCTAGTGTCACTGCACCTGTTTTTAGACTGTGACAAAAGCTGACTGCTGTTTTTCTATCATTTTTTTTCCCCCCTGTTCCTCTTGAAAGAGCTGAAAAGTTGCAGCTCCTTAACCACAGACCTCAGACTGCTGTTGAAATCCAGCTGGTGAGACTATATTTATTCTTTCTCTCAAAGAAATCTCTTGAGTCAAGAAATTCCAAATGCCAAAAGCAGACTTTATTGTTCTAGACAACAAAGCTGAGATTCCTGCAGAACATCTCACTTGTAGCTCACACTTGTCTTGTAAATCGTTTTCAATCAGTAATCTCATTATGGGTGTTGTTTCTTCAGTCTTCTAGCTTGTTTGTAACCGTGTCATGCTGCCAGTCAGCTTTTTTTGTTTGTTTGTTTTTTTTAATAACAGGAAAAATATTCTCAGGAAAAATATTCATGTCGAATCTTTTTTTGCAATCTGACAGACTGGTACATGTATAGACATTGAGCAGAAGCGGTCTTTCAGCATTCTTCAGCTTTTCGTCTGTTATTGTGTATATCAAAAGTTGTATGAGATGTCACAATGGGTATTGTTTTTGGTTTAAAAAAGTGTGCTTATTTGAATTTAATATTGGATTTGAGTCTAGAGGACACAATGAGGAAATGTGATAACATTGTTACAATGTACTTTTTTTGATGTGAATGTTTGTCCAGTTTTTGGTTAATGACAAATTTATACACTCCATTGCTTCACACTATTTTTTTCGCCCACACATATGTGACAAAAAATGAAACAGAAAATATTTATGTTTTGTACCTTTAAGCCCCAGGCATTGTCTTTGCACATGTAGATGTATAACCTATATATGACCTTACCTTACAGATGGTAGAGGAGAGCGAAGAAAGACTGACAGAAGAACAGATTGATGAACTTATACAGAAAGTCACGGACGTCCTACCTGGTGACCCTCAGAAAGAAGGACATGCATCTGCTGACCCTGAGATGGAGACAGACCAGTAGCATTTACCCCTGGACACTCAATTTGTTTGTGTGTGTTTTCGTTTTACAAAACAAAAGTTTCTTCAGATTTGTTGACAGTGCTAAAATTGATGCTTGGTGTTAAAACAGGTATTTATTTTTTCTGATGTATATATTGAACAAACACATGCTAAAAATGTACCATATATCATTTTGTTGACTTTAACCCATCTGTAGTAGTTGCATTTATCTTCTTTCGGGGGAACGGATATAATCTTCTGGAGTCAAGACTGTTTCACTTCCTATCTTGCATTCTTCCTGTATTGCTCCTCTTTAATAAACCATATAATGATGGTGTTTAGGTGAAAAATATCTGATTTGATTTGAGAGAAATTAAGCAAAGCAAACCTGTTTAATGTTACTTATGGTCATTTATAATTTGTCAAAGTCTCTACTTACCCAAATGACTGAATATAAGATATCGATACCTGGTTGCAACATTAAGCTCTTATAATAAACAATAAATAAGTTTACCGGTACTTTCAGTCAGAAAGCAGCTGAACGTGAACGTATTTATTTCTAATGTGTCACTTAATCTTTTAGTAAAAAGCCGCCTTTGTCATTTCTGTTCTCTACAAAACAGTGCACCGTTAATGAAAAAAATATCCTGCAACTTCATAGTAAATCTCATTGACAGTTCTTTTTAAGGGAATAGAGACACATTATATATTCAACACGAGTTTGATTTATGACAGCAATGCCATGTCACAAAGAGAAAACCAATGAAAACCATCTGATTGTCAATAGACGTTTGCTGTAGCCAATGAAATTTGAGAGTTCCTCAGAGCCGTGGTAACTGGTATGAATTTAAGACCTCTGCTCGTAATTCACAGCTTTTCGCTGGAATCAAAGTGGTTTGACACCGATTCCTCTCTTATGAAGATTCACGAGAAATGTGCTCGCGGTGTAAGACTCGCGTTCTTGATGCTTGATGGCTCCGTTTGCACGATCCTGGACTCTGCATTTCATCAGACAGACGTGATTCTGGAGAATGTAGGATTTCGAGGAGTTGGACTTTCTGTACGGTAAGACACAACGCGCTCGGTTTTCTGGCTGAACTATTCAAACTAACGGAGTTGTCACGGTTTTTTACGTGTCGTGAGCGTGTTTCACTAACGCGGTTTCCTCGTCGCAGGCCGCCAGTCGTGCTGGCGAATAACTTTGATCTCAGGTAGATTCAGTTCTCGAGTTCCCTTACAACCATTTAAAACGTGTCTTCGTGTCACGCAGCTAATGCATCCGAGTAAAATCAGCCATACTTGGGTGCAAGCGTACGGATATGAACTGAAAAACGTTCAGTTTTGTTTGAACTATACACTGTAAAGGTTGTCGAGACGACCACATATAATAATGTATCTGTCGACTTGTTGCGTTATTGCAGGAACGTACGTGCATGTTTCCCACAAAACACGCGGCAGTAGTCTGATATCACAGAACATTCTTTCTGCGCGAGCACCAGTACGCCTTTATTAGCATTTTGGGACTT
>JAUMHP010000031.1:5151883-5178677 GCA_032361065.1 Enteromius trimaculatus | reverse complement strand
ATATATATATATAAACAGAGACCAATAGGTAAGCAACGCGTATCAACTTTGCTGTTAAAAGTCTTCTATCCCTTATTAATATGTTGAAAGTAAAGTTACTTATAAATTATTAGCTGTATTTGATTAGTTTCAGCTGGTTCAACTGGTTTGTTTGAACGATAGAACACAAATAAGCGTTCAATGGAAACCCCTGAGGGACAGTCATTAGATCTCATTCAGTATTACTTGGGTAATTATTTGTACATACACGAATAAAATGATAGAACCTAATTCACAACATGTACACACAGACCCTAATTTGTGCTTAATCTAGTTCTAATATTAATGCAGTTGTATTACCCTTAATTAGCTATGCATACAAGGTTAGAAATGTACATACAACATGCTCAATCATCTACATATGAAGCATGTATGTACAAATATCTATATTTAAAAAGAAAAAAGTTTTGATGCATCGTATGTGTCACAAATAACACCACTGAGCACCTGCACCTCAAAACAAAATAAACCACAGATACTTGCCACTCGCCACAACAGGATGCTTTAGTGCATAAAGGTGTTAACGTGCATGCTTTGCCAAAGTTTAAGGTTGATGTGAAATATGCAGTTGATGCTCAAAAACAGTGGTAGGAAGTGTAACCTGCACATGCTTGTGTGTGGAAAGGGAAACTAGATGTAGATTAGTAGGCCTAACGCTAAAAATGAAGATAAATAATATCTAATATTTCTAGCTTGTTTATAATTAAATCAAAAACTAATTATCTGGATAATTTCTGTAAATGAAATCATTGTAGGATCCGCGTACTGTTGAATTTTGTCTTGGATTTTGAGCCTAGAAGATTGAGATCTGCTATACAAGATTATTCTACTTTGACCTGTATAACAGGAAATCTACACAATCTTAAACTAGATATGACACCTAAATGATCCACAAAACACATTTTCCGCAGCATTACATTGTTTGTCTAATTACGTTTTACAGGACATTTTTCTTTGATGTGTTTTGGCCTGCAATTCAAGCGTCGCTCTTCAGTTACAGCACTCAAATTGGCAAACTCTAATTGTCTAATACCATTACAGTAATGTTGTACTGAAATGGTATTAGATGTGACATTTAATGTAACATGAGATGCGCCTTAGTAGCCAATGCTGTAACAGACCTGACAAAATCTGTTTTTGAAAGTGTTTTTCCTTCCCCTTTTCACAGGCACAATGGTGCTGACAGAGAAAATGAGGCTTGACTTACCAAGTGAGATTTTATTGAAGCAAGCAAAGACCTGAGGAGCTGCTGGCTGGAAAACATTTGCCCATCCCTTCCCTCCCCCAAAAAACTTTTACCTAAACTGCCTTTCAACATTCTTTCAGCCATTCTGGAAAGTCTTTTTCCTCTTGACCTTCCCTCCCCCTTTTTTGTGCGAGGTCTGTTTTACAAATTTTGTGGACTTATTCTGCTTTTTTAAAACCACATACTCCCGTAACAGTAAGTCATGAGAAAACAAACGTGCAACGTTCTTCTGGTCTGTGGAGTCATCAGCTCCATCACGGTTTTTTATCTTGGCCTGAACACCATAGAATGTCCAACTGCTCGTTCTCGCGCAGCACAGCACAGGTGGGCGGTTAATCGACATGCTGGCCGTAACCTCAGTGACCCATTACAGATCCCTGAGGAATACAATGAGGAAACCCCTCTCATTTTCATCGGCGGAGTCCCTCGTAGTGGCACCACACTGATGAGGGCTATGTTGGACGCCCACTCTCTCGTTCGGTGTGGAGAAGAGACCCGAGTTATCCCCCGGCTGTTAGCCATGCAGGCTACGTGGAGTCACTCCACACGTGAACGGCTCCGTCTTGATGAAGCGGGGGTCACCGATGAGGTCCTGGATTCAGCTGTTCGTGCCTTTCTGTTGGAGATCATAGTGGGCCACGGCGAGTTTGCTCCGAGGCTCTGCAATAAGGACCCGTTTGCTCTGAAGTCCCTTTCATACCTCTCCAAGCTCTTCCCAAAAGCGAAGTTTGTGCTTATGCTCCGCGATGGCAGGGCTACTGTACACTCTATGATTTCCCGCAAGGTGACTATCACCGGGTTTGACTTGACGAGTTACCGGGACTGTTTAGTGAAGTGGAACCGGGCGGTGGAGGTGATGTATGACCAGTGTCTGGCTGCAGCAGGTGGCAACTGTCTGCCCGTGCATTACGAGCAGCTGGTCCTGTACCCTGAGCGGGTGATGCGCAAGCTCCTTCACTTCCTGGACCTGCCGTGGGACACTGGCGTAATGCACCACGAACAGCTTATTGGGAAAGCCGGTGGGGTTTCACTGTCAAAGTGAGTGATTTTGACACTTTCAGCTATTTGCTTTCATTTTCACATCCTTAATGATATTGGAGGAAATCAATATTAAAATTCTTTACTTGTATAAGAATTACTACTTCTAAAACACCTTGGCAATATCATTGTACATGTTTTTTGTTTACTCGACATACAGAAATACATTATTCAACATTTAAAGTGGATCAAAACCTTTCATCAAAGTTATCCTAAAACTCAAAACCAAATGCATTCTGTGCTTAAAACCACTTTGGACTTTTTTTTTTTATCTACTTTGAATGTTGACTACTGTATACCAGTGGTTCCCAACCACGTTCCTAGAGGCCCCCCAACACTGCATGACTGAATCAGAAATCGCCCCTATACTCTCAAATGGTGCACTAATTGAGGGGACAGCCATTTTAAGTGGTGTCCGAAACCATAGTGGACGTTCTCGAGCGCGCTCATTCAATCCCACAATGCACCACAAAAACAAGTATACAAACAATGTACACTCAAGGCTAGAGAATCCCCATAATGCAGTGTGAGTGTTGCGTGCCAAATTAATTCCTGCTTTTTGCCAGAAGCTGAATCCTCCATCCAGTCATTTTACAAAGCACTCGTTCATGGCATAATACAACATAATACAACACGGGGACAAATTTATTGAACATTGATTATTAATTAGTTTAACTATGGTTTCCGTGACAGAATTCAAGAGATCCTTTAACTCACTAATCTTCTTACTGCAGCTACTTGTTTTAAGTGATTAGCAAGCAATCACTCGTTGTCCGACCTCGTTTTCATTCCGGCTTTACTGACAAAATGCCCATGAATTAATCAACGATTAAATCGCCCAGCCCTAGAACATGATTGAGAACCACTGCTGTATACTATTTTATGTAAATTGTATAATATAGTTAGACTATTAGTTAGATTTTTGGATTACTTTTGACTAGTGGTCGACCGATATATCGATATGTTATTTTGACGTGTAAGAAGTCTATCTAATAATCAGTTAGAACAGTTAATCACATTAATTGCACATTTGTTTTAATAATTTTTTTAATTATTTCATTAATTAAAATAAATGGTTATATCAGCTATCGGCCACCCTGCTTTCCAAGATATCGGCATTGGCCTTCAAAAAACCCATAATCGGTCAACCACTACTTTTGACCTAACTTGTTTATCTCATTGATTTAAATATAATCTTGTACCATACTGATTTTCTTGCATGTCATGTGACCATTAACCAGCGTCAGAGAACTGTGAACATGTAAATGTGATCTGTAATTATTAAAATATCAATTCAATTAAAAATATTAGGTGAAAGAAACCCAGATGAGAAAATATGGTGGCCTATTATAATAATAATAATAATAATAATAGTACAAATTCTACAACTAATGACAATATATTAACCCACTAAGGATTAATTATCTCTACTCCTGAATTACATTTTTTGCATTCACTAAAATTGATTTGGTGAAATTGCTGCAACTTTCATACACTTTCCAACTTTGTACATGGTTACAGTGAACAACTGGGCATCATACACTTTATGACTAAAAGTCTCCATGCTTTCAATTTGCTCCAAACTGATACAGAAATATGTGCTTTGTTGCTAGGAGATGCATGATGAATGAAAACAACGTGTACTAAAATTGGCACGAAATACCATACATATTTGTCTGAGGCTAAAAATATGCACACTGGCACTGACTCTTCCAGACTATAAATAAAAAAAATTCTAGCCAAAATTATGTTTTCCAATCTTAAAACAAATTAGAAAAATGTAGCCACAATTTAACAATAAAAATCATTTTTAATATATGATCATGATATCTTGGTTTTTTTTTTTTGTTTGTTTGTTTTTTTTTTTGTGATTTCCATACATTTTCATTTTACTGATTTGACAAAAAAAATCTATAAAAGAAAACCGCTTTGTTCTAATCGTGTCCAACCCTGTTAATAATTTTCATTCACCATTTGCTTGTACATCTATTGCTTTTTGTAATGGATTGTACATGTGTTTCCTTGTCAAGAGTTGGCTTAGTGCTCTCTATGTAAATATTTCACTACACCGTAATATGAGCGTTCCAACAAATAATTTAGAAGTAAATAGGGTGTTTGTTTGATCAGCAAGCATTTTCAAAGACCTGGTGAGCACTAATTCAGTCACAGTCCTATAATAATGGAGTCAGGGTTGGACATTAAAACGTCTCTAAAAAGTAGATTTTAATTGTCAGATCCTACTGCAATTTGTGATGTGGTCACTTTACATACTTAATCTCTAAAAGGCAGATTTAATTTAATTTCATGATATCTTAGACAAGCACTTAGGCCTTGTCTGCTATATTCCTAATGACAGGGTTTCTAAATAGATGTATGATTATTTATTGTCTCTTTCATCCCTGTCTCTCCTGCAGAGTGGAACTGTCAACGGATCAAGTAGTCAAGCCAGTGAATACAGACGCTCTGTCTAAATGGGTGGGCAAGATCCCTTCTGATGTGGTGAATGATATGGCCAGCCTTGCTCCGATGTTGGGTCGCTTAGGTTATGACCCACTAGCCAATCCACCAAACTACAGCAAGCCTGATCTCTTATTTCTGAGCAACACAAAAATATAGAAAACGATCCAAAACTGAAAGGTCTTCTCAACCTTTGAGAACTGTAAAGCAATAAACATTGTGCATTTTTGAGCACGTAAAGCCTTTACTTGAATTATCAACTTCAGCATCGTATAGGACCAACATAGACAACATTTTCATACAGTAATCGTTTTATTGTTGTATTGTAAAGTCAGTTTTCAATTAAATTTGATTGAAATGTTTTGTTACTTGTATGCTTTGGGGTTGCTTATAATGCCAGTCTAATGCCTTTTCGTTATTTTATGTGTAAATGCGTGCACGTTGCTGTAGATGTGTCATAATGACTTATTATTACACAGGAAATGTAAAAAAAAAAAAAAAGGGGAAGTCAACTGTTGCACAGAATGACCACTTTTTGCATTGTTCTTCTTGAATGCATGTTCGTACGTGTTTTATATACGTGGAGCCTTCAAAGGCAATCCCATTTCGTTGCAGGTTTTTTTGTTTTTTTTTTAGAATTACATACTTGATAAATGTGGTGTAAATATGAAGGACTCTGGACATGGTCTCTGCTGTGGATGAACTCTCAGTCCTTAACATTCCTTCACATACCTTCAAGTCCAGTAACATTAGACCACTATGTCTCATCGCATGATACTGCAAAGGTTCTTGTAACACACTGTTTTTGTTACAATGAAAAAAAACATATATTTATTAAATGTTGGTTATTTCAAAAAGAAACCCTGTGTGTGAATATATGGGAGAGGAGATTCTCTGATTACCTGGTGTAATCAACAATAAAAATAATTTCGATGGGTATTTAATTGTGCTATAAAAAAGAATGTCAATTCAAATGAAGAAAAAAAACGTTTTGACCCCGACGTGATTTGAACACGCAACCTTCTGATCTGGAGTCAGACGCGCTACCGTTGCGCCACGAGGTCTTGTTTCAACCGAATCTAGAATGGTATTTTTTGTTATTTTTTATCACGCATTACATGTACTATTGTTTCTTTTAGTTTTGGGTTACATAAAAGTGCTAAAACATTTATCTAACGCCACTCATAAAATGAGGTAATAATAAGCTTGCCAGTGGCCTTTCTCTGATAACGAAGCTTAACAGGATTAATTTATGTAACGTTAAACGTGCACAACTTCGCGCCACGTAATTTAACGTTAGTCGCAGAATGTTTGTTCTTGATTTCGACAAATTTTCACGTAACGTTAATTAACTTTAGGCTTCCGTGTACGTCAACACTAATGCTGTTTTCTTAAGAAGCACGTTAAAGCATATCATTTAAAAAATACAATTGATGTCATTTTAGTTAGTCAAATATACTGCTTTAGCAGTAAAAATATAATAAAACGTTAAATAAATTTTTTAATTTATTCGTAATAAAATGTATTACATTACTCTTACTGCGCATTGTAAATCGTATGTCCCTGGTGGTCTAGTGGTTAGGATTCGGCGCTCTCACCGCCGCGGCCCGGGTTCGATTCCCGGTCAGGGAACATTAATTTTTAGCCTTCATCATGTTGCTATATAATATATTACAGATTTATATAATTAAAAATATATACCTTTCATATTTAGACCCCATTTGTCAAAAATAAGTGTGCACGTGCATAATTATTTGTTTTCCACTGTAGCCTACACTTTAAAATGAACTTAAAATGAAAGTCAGAGATAACATGTAACTATCTAAGAAAGACCAAAATACCAAAAACCATAAACAACACACATCCGGAAGACAGCGCGCCTAGCCCATTCACACACGCGATTGGCTGTCGTGAGATAAAGTGATAAACTGCGCGCCATCAGTAAGTTACGCTCGACTCACATCTTCAGTCAAAATACTGGGGAGGTAAGTTAATGCACTTGTGCTTGTCATTTCATTGCCTTTCCTGTTTTTTGACCGAATGTGTCATGCTACCGCTACCAGATATAGTTTTGAAATATAATGCACAGATGAAAAGAGAAGCACTAAAATTTGTAATTATCCAATTGGATCTTGTTTTCTGGTGTGTACTTGTAGCTTGCAAGTGCATAATGGGGTTGTTTTAAATTACGTTGAAACATTTTAACACAGACAATATGCGAATTATGTCGTTTAATTTGGCTTTAGTTTTCAGATGTAAAATAGTTGTGTATTTTGTCATGAAATGATAGGCTACAGCATTTACAATTCAAATATGGAATGTTGCTTTTCTCACTTCTGTATGCAAACATTTGCAAATAACGTGCTAACGTTTTCTAAAGGTCCTAAGGGAGTAAAAATAAAGCGGAAAATGGCAACACATAAAGCATATAGAGAAACTATACAATATTTATTAATGTAATGTAGCATAGATACAAAAAAGTAAATTTATGCTAGGGTTTTGATTTATACACTTGCATTAACGATTATGGAACACCTGCTGTTTTGGAAAATTCAGTGAAGTATCTCTTTATTTTCTAGTTGACAGTTGTCATACTATCGACTGATAGTATCGGTTGATAACATTAAAATACTACTTGTACCTCCACAAAAATAATTTTCCTACTGTTTTACATTCATACCCCCGCCTCTGCTCTCCAATTTGCTTGTGTTTGCAGTCTTATATTGTGAAGGTTGTTTCCAGCTCACAATATGATTTTCATTGATAGGCCACTCCTTTTAATGCTTGGAAACTTTAGGCTGAGAAATGGACGGCTTTCATGTGACCATTCGAACCTCAGCATCTCCGCTGTCAGGAACATATGGCAGGGTTTGGATCTCTTTGATCGGTACTCTGTGTGAGAGCCCTTCAGTCAAAGTGGAGCACTTCCTCTTGCCAGGCTCGGTAAGACAATCACATCTTTAGAGAAGAATCTAAACACAGATGAAATGAAGTCTTCCTGTAATGGCAAAGCTAAATTTACAGCATAGTCTTCAGTTTCAAATGATCCTTCAGAAATCATTCTGATATGCTGATCTGCTGCTCAAAAAACTTTTTTTTTGTCATCATCAATATTCAAAACCGTTATGTGTGATATAATAGTGTTTTGTTTTTAAAATGATAAATGTTTTTACTGTCACTTTTGATCAATTTAATGCATCCAACTGAACCTTGAAATGTAGCATAATTTGCAATGTGTCACAGTGCTCAGTAAGCACCTCACAAAATTACACCCTTAAACCTATGCGTGCACACACACACACACACAGAGACGAGAAAACAACTTCATTTTTTTCTCTGTAACACTTCCTCTCTATATTGCTTTCTTTAATCGGAAAAGTATACAGCCTCTAACAGCTACATGACACTACAGTGTTTGCTGAGGCACTTTAACCCATTCTAAACCTGCCTAGGATATAACATATTAACTGACTGTTAGATAACAGAAACAGTCATTCACTAGGCAGCATTCTTTTTGACCATGACCCCATCTTGCGCATGCAAATGTGGTGTTTTTCTGTTTGGGACAGGCCTATACAGTTGTCATCAAGCCTAAAGAGGAAGTTGGCATAGTGGTTCTCTTACGACTCCGTCTTGAGGCTCAGCCTGGTTTTCCGGACCTGGATTGGCATTGTCAGGATGTGCAGGTGAGACGGAGCTCTGAGGACCCTGAGGTGGAGGGTTTTCCTTGTCATAAATGGATCCGGACAGCAGATGGTTACATCGAGCTTCGGAATGAGAAAGGTTAGCTGTTTCTGTTTTTTATCATTGCTTCTCGTTTGTTTAATAGGTAATAATATCCTTATTATTTCCTGGATTCATATGAAAATTTCATGATGTTTTCCTTCTCTAGCATGTCTAAAAAAGAAGGAAACGTTAGAGATTCTGATCAATCACAGAGAGAGGGATCTTCAACAGAAACAACAGTTTATCAGGTAAAACTTTTTTTACTCATTTAAAAAAATAAATATATATATATACATATACACAAATTGATGTACTAATTTAAATTGTTTTACTCCTATTGGATCTGTTAGTTTTCTTCTTTTTATAAGTCTATTACAACCCATAGAACCGCTTGTGGGGAAGTTTTGAAATTTGGCGCACAGATACAGGACAGTCTCAGTATTAACCAAAGCAAGTATCTAACTCAAAGAGTCAAGAGTTTTCACAATTTTGAATTATGCAAAAAAACTACTTTTTGAAATTCTGCTTGTCCGATTTTTATCAATATTGACTCAAATCATCTTCAGACAATGCTGGCAACAAGTTATCAATATAGACCAAACTGTTCTTATAAAGCATCTTATCGCTTTATCTCTGTCTTAGCAGAATCTGACCAAACTTTGTATTTGCATGCAAGCATGACCTGAGTGAGGACACATGAGTAGTTTTTGCACAGTTCCACCTGCTGGTCAAAAGATATAAAGAATTTACAATTCTGCTTAAAACGTTTGAGACCTTTGGACAAACATTTTAAAACCACTAGAAAGTGATGTAAACACTTGCATCTAGCAAGTGGGCCAAATACAGGAAATTCGTCATATAAGTTGCCAAGTGCAAAGACTGCAAGTGTGTGTGGCTCTCCAGGAACAGGGTTAGAGAATCCTGATCTTTAGCAAGTAATTAAAGACAGTTTCTTACCTTTTCATTTGACCTCTCTTGTGCTTGACCACTTAATAGTTTCATTACTATATTGTAATGACGGCGAGTCGAAGCGTTCTGACCAGCAAAGATTTCAACAAAATTGTATTTTAAAAAGGGCCATTACTCAAGATTTTAATCTATGTCCATGTAGTAGTCATAAAAGCCGCTGGTTTCACATCTGGTTCTATAAATCATAATTGATTTGTTTTATTGTATATAAATAATGGTCATTGTCAAAGTCATTAATTTGTGTCAATCAATCAATAAATCAATCAATCACTTTTATTTAGATAGTGCTTTTAACAATTGTGTCAAAGCAGTGAACAGTATCAGACTGGGGAATAGAGTGTCAGTAATGTATAGTGTCAAGATTCAGTTTGAAGCTAAAGGCATTTCATTACTGAATGGAGATACAAAGCTGTCTAGATCAGAGCATTTTAAATAGGATCTTTACTATCAAATTGACAACAATCGTTAGAAATTAAGCTTCCAAAACGTCTCAGGTTATGACTGTAACCCTAGTTCCTCGAAGGAACGAGACGCCGCGTCCAGCAGACGCTATGGTTATATGTAACCTGCTCGAGGGTACAGAAAGACCTTTGTCTTGCCCCGGGCAAACTCGAGGTGGGAAGGAGCCACCGAAAGAGCCTGGAGGTCCCCCACTCTCCTCAGAGAACATAGTGCAAGCAAAATAGAGGTTTTAATAGTCAACATATGGTCAGAAATATCCTCTATAGGCTCGAAGGGCGGTCCGCAGAGCGCTTGCAACACCACAGCCAAGTCCCAGACTGGCACCTTGGGACGCGCTGGAGGCCTCAACCTAAGTCTACCTTTGAGGAAACGTATAACAAGGGGGTCTGCTGATATTCTCCGCACCAGGAGACAAAGACATTCCACTTTAGGGCATATAGTTTCCTTGTAGCTGGGGATCTGGAATGGAGGATGGTCTCCACAACCTCGACTGAGAGACCAGACGCGATGAGCTGCTACCACGGTGCCCCAGCCTGTGAGAGGAGGTCTCCTCTGACTGGAATCTCCCATGGGGAGCCGTCGACCAGAGACATCAGGTCCGAGAACCACACTCGGCCCGGCCAGAACGGTGCTAGAAACAGTAGACTTACCTCATCCAGGCACACTCTCTCCAGAACCCCTGGAAGCAGAGCAATCAGGGGAAAAGCATACAGACGGAGCCTCGGCCACGTCTGTGCCATCGCATCCAGCCCCAGTGGAGCTGGGTGAGCTAGAGAGTACCAGAGGAGACATTGAGCATTCTCCTTTGATGCAAAGAGGTCCACCTCTGCTGTTTGAAATACTCTCCATATCTGCTTCACTGTCTGAGGATGAAGCATCCATTCCCCACAGCTGTGTTGTCGGCGCAAACCAACACATGCCGGTCTCTCAGGTCTGTGAGGAAGGGTTTCAGTGCCTGAAACACGGCCAGCATCTCCAGGCAGTTGATGTGCCAAGAGAGATGGTGGCCACTCCACAGACCGCGGGCTGAGCAGCCACTCATGACCGCTCACCAACCGGTGAGAGATGCATCCGTCGCGAGTGTTATGCGGCGACACAGAGCCCCCAGCACCAGGCCCTGATACAGGAACCTGGTTTCCCTCCACATGTCTAAGGCACGAAATGTTGGGCGTGACGCTTTGATTATGCGGAGGGGATTTCCTCTCAAGGAAAAGCCCCTATCCTTCAGCCACCACTGTAGGGGTCTCACGTACAGCAGACCAAGAGGTCTCACGTTGCACAGCCATATGGAGGGAAGGGACGGAGCCTTCAAGGACGATGCCAAGGCGGAAGACAGATAGCCTGTTCAATGTGCGGCATCGTCCTGTAGCCATGCTCTTTCATGCCACAAACATTTCCATAGAATTCCGTGGACAAATGAAAAAGCCTGGCTGAATATGGTTTGTTCCACGATCTCAACACCTCGATGTGGAGATCGGGAAAAAACTGTAGGCTTGAAGGTGGTGGCCGAGCCCACAGATAACGCTCACGCTAACAAGCCACACACAGTTCATGGGAATCACCTGGTGCAATAAAACGTTTGCAGGGGTAAGCACATGCCCTGTATAATGACTTGCTGTCGCCCCAATCACTTTTCTTTGTGGATTTTGACATTTTTTAGCCGTATGCTTGGGAAACGCTGATCTGTTTGTTCACACACACACACGCAGCACTCTTTGCTGATTTACAAAATGCTAATGCCAGTTACATCCCAGGTGCTCATATGCTTGCCGGCCGGTGACGTCACCGCCTATGACGTCGGCCTATTTCATTGGTCTGATTTCACACACATTTAGAGCCGTAAACGCTGGAGGCGTTCCCCATAGCGTCTGCTGGACGCGGCTCGAGTTCCTGAAGAGGAACTAAGCAAACCAGGTGTGAGAGCAGCAAGGAACCAAAACAAAAAAAATGGAGGAAAAAAAAAATCTTGGGAGAAAACCGAGTTCTCTGGCCACACGAAACCAGCGCTTAGTCTACCACCACTAAAATAAGTCAAATAATTCAAACACTCAGAATTAATCTGTGATCTATCTATTTTAATTCTGCCTCAGTCCTTAGACCGTTATTTAATGGATAAAGTCAATCTGAGCTAAATATATTAATTACAATTGCTATGCACTATAATAAGCGTTTTGCTTTGTTTGATCCAAATACTGAAGCAGTCACATGGTTTTTATAAAAGCTTTGGAGCTTCCGTATTGAATGTAACATTTTTGTTTTCCCATTTGTTAATAAATATGTTATTTTTTTATATGTAGGTGGGGTACATTTGTTGAAGGTGGTCCTCACTGTGTAGACATGACCAGTGTTACACTTCTAGGTCCAAACTTGAGTTACACCCGTCAACGGTAGTGATTTAGTTTCCCTAAAGCTTTATTACAAACTAGATTGATATTAATATATTCTTATGTCATATGAACTGAATTTGACAATGAAATGTCAAACCGCTCTTCTTATCTTTTAGCCCAGTTAACAATGTGCACTACATAAAAAATCTTACTGAAAGACGAACATCTTGGAGGAACCTACAGGAACTTGAGACATTCTTCCTTTTCAATGGAAGGGAGAACACAGTTGCCAGTATGCCAAACAAATAACCTTTTATCTACCATAAATGTAAAGAAATAAATGTTGATGATGATTGTTATAATGTAGTATTTTAATAATACATGCATTTTTTTTTTCATAGAATATGTTCAGGCTCATTGGCAAGAGGATGCATTCTTCGGATATCAGTGCCTCAATGGTTGCAATCCTCTGTGTATCAAACAGATCCATAACCTGCCACCTAACTTGTCTGTCACTTCAGAGATGGTCAGACCTTTTCTACCAGAGGACTCATCACTGGAACAGGAGATGGAGGTGGGAACAAGTGTGCAAGTGTGAGATTACAGAGCATTCTGACATTTTAAACAGAATATAATTGTTTTGCAACTAAACGATTATGTAACTACATAATGTACATTGCACAGAGAGGATGTGTGTATCTTTTGGATTATGAAGTACTGGATCAGCTGCCTGCTAATAGTGTCAATGACAAACAATCCTACTTGGCTGCTCCTCTATGCCTGCTGCATTACAGCCGACAAGGAGAACTAAAGCCCATTGCCATACAAGTAAAATATTTTAATCACTTTTTTAATTGTAACAGTCACCAATCTCTGATTTATTAGAGAAGAATCTCTTCAGGCTGATTTTTATTGACCAACTGAATGCTTTAATCAAGACCTATATCTTAATATTTTAGCTTCAACAGGCTCCTGGTCCACAGAATCCTGTTTTCTTGCCCTCTGATTCTGCACCGGATTGGTTGTTAGCAAAGATGTGGGTCCGTAATTCAGATTTCCAGGTTCATCAGATACTTTCCCATTTCTTGCGCACTCATCTTTTAGGTGAGGTGTGCTGTACCGCCACGCTCAGACAGCTCCCCGAGATACATCCTCTTCACCAGGTAAAAAAGTTCACCTCAGATACAGAACCATGCAGTGCTGACTTTGACCTTTAGGGGGCACCATTTAGTAAGCACTAGGCATTCCTGAAGAACGAGGTTTATTTTCTTAATTATTTGAAAATATGTATGGTGAACATGACATAATTATATAAAGCCCATTTATGCCAGAGAAAAAAAGAATCATGCTTTGATAAATCATAATTATGACATTGTAAGTCATAATTAAGAGATCAAAAGTGACATACTAATTTCACATCGATAATTTCAACTTTATCTCATAATTTGTCATAATTTTTACATTTTATGTCATAATTAGGTCTACATTATAGTTTAGACTTTTTGTCTCAGTTATTAATACATGATTTTTAATATGTGTTAGAAATGGGCTTTCTATAATCATTTAAACTTATTTTATCATTGTAGGCTTGCGTAGTAAACCCCAAACTTTTTTTTTTTCTTCATTGTAGACATGTACAACATTATGGAAACCCTTTTCTGCCATTAAATACAAATTGTAAAAGATAATTGCAACTTTTTGTCTCACAATTAAAATTTTTGCATCTCACAATTGTGATTTATTTCCCCTGATATAAAGTCGCAATTCTGAGAACATGTCTTTTTTCCGCTCAAACCTGGACTTTATTACTCACAGTTGTGAGTTTATAGTTCCCAATTCTGAGACAAATGTTACAATTGTGACTTTATGTATTTATATTTTTTTAGCAATTGCGATTTTACACCTCACAATTCTGACTTCATCACTTGAAATTGCAAGTTTTATAGCTGTTACATTTTTGTTCTACATTTCTGTTTTTTAGCTCCTGATGCCTCATATTCGAAGCACTCTTCAGATTAACATAGCAGCTAGAGCCACTCTTCTGGCCGCAAAAGGGGTTTTTGACAAGGTTGGTTAACTCTGTGAAGGAAGTGTGAGACAGAATCCATTTTTGGACTTGTGATTTAGTCTAATTTTAACTGGTTTCTGCTTCTGTTCTCTGTAGTCAATAGCCTGTGGTCTGAAGGCAATACCACTGCTAATGGCACGAGGAACACAAAATCTCCGCTACAGCTCAATGTGTGTGCCAGATGACGTGAGAGCGCGAGGACTGGATGCACTGCCTATCTGCTATTATGCACAAGATGCCCTCAGGGTCTGGGATGCTCTACATAGGTACTTTCATCAGCATTCAGCGTTATCTGAATCACAGTCCTCTTTATGCTTGAAGTTAGCACAATATTTGCATTTGCCATGCAGGTTTGTTGCAGGTTGGATTCGTTTGTATTACTGTAATGATGAGGACATCCAGCATGACTCTGAACTCCAGAACTGGATTAAAGAGATCTTCACGGAGGGATTCCTCGGCCTCAGTCTCATAGGTTCAAGACTGTTACAAATTCCAAAAGGGTCAATCACATGACACATTTTTGAAGAAGAAATGTTAGCCTAGTTTTAACTGACTTTTTACTGAAAATAATAAGTAGTTTAGTAAGTAGTTAAGTAGTTTTCCGCAATGTTTTATTATTTTTAGGAAACATCTCTGAAAGAAATCTGATAATTTGACCTTTTTATGATAAGGTAAGGTTAGTTCAGGTTATAAAATGCCAAGTTGTGTGATACTTTAAAAACACAATGAATCATTGATAAATATTATAAATGAATAATATAAAAATGGTACCTTGTAAAGTATATTTTAAAAGATTTACTTTTACTCGTTTAAATTAAAAAAATATTTTACTCACATGTATTTAAGGTGTAAGAAAAATGTTTTATTTTGTTTTACTTAATGGTTATACCACATTTTTACCCCCAGTTTCACGGACAAGGCTTAAGCTAGTCCCAGACTAAATTGCATGTTCGAGCCGTCTCAGATGAAAATACCTTGACCTGACATATCTTAAAACATGTCAGTGTCATTGTTCTGTGTTAAGATGCATTTTTGTAAAAGTTGCTTAAATATCTTAATTTAACTAATGCCTAGTCCTGGCTTTTTATGTAATTATTTATATAATTATGTAATAATATGATTTAAAACATGAAACAAAACAAAAAAACTGTTATCATTGACCCTTGAACATGTCATTGACCCAAACAATTTCTGTTTCATCTACTTAATTTATTCTTCATAAGAGAAATAAAATGCTTAAATTATTCTTTGCTTCTCTTCATGTCATGCTCTCCAGGAGCTCCACAGTCGTTTCAGACCGCTGCTGAAATGTGCAAGTTTGTTACCATGGTGATCTTTTCCTGCTCGGCACTTCATGCAGCCGTGAACTTCTCTCAGGTATGTTCAGATATTAATAATCTGACAGAGTTGCTCATATTATATCCGCTTAGCATTCAAATTCACTAAAATCATCTCAAACCTCTCCTTCACATTTAGCTGGATTATAACATTTGGATACCGAACAGTCCAGCAGCCATGTCACGTCCACCTTCTCAGACCAAAGGCTTGGTGTCTGAGGAGGATATTTTCTCCTTCCTTCCTGAAGTAAACTCCTCTTGCCATGTCCTTAGTGTCCTGTCTCTACTATCACAGCCTGCCATTGACTTTGTAAGTGTTACAATCTCCAGTGTAACGCTGCATGGACCTTATGGTGAATAAGCCTTTACTTCCATTGCTTTCTCTTTAGGTGCCCTTGTGCGATTATAATGAGTGGTACTTCAGCAGTGGAGCAATCGTCAAGCTTGTAGAGGAAGTCCGGAGAGAGCTGAAGATGATAGCAAAAGACATCGCAGACAGAAACAGCCAGCTGGAGTTGCCCTATCCTTACCTGTCTCCAGACCGCATTGAGAACAGTGTGACTATTTGAGTTCAGTGTCTATCGTAACTGTAAGGTCACTTGTATGCAGAACCACAACTTGGTGTTAATTTTTCACTATTTTGTATACACAGTTATTTGTATTACATTTTATATCTTAAGTCAGAGTAGATGTAGGTGGTTTTTATGTCAGTTTTAACTATAATTACATTTACATGTTGAATAAGAACCAGCTTTTTTCATATAATGAATAAATGCATCACTCAGTGTAACACATAACGTATGATAATGCCAAAAGAAGGTTTTAACCTGTTTGGTCCCTGGTAGCACATATACATAACAGATCATCTATTTGATGTCAGCATTTATGTTTGAAAGACGTATTTTTTAGAGAGGTAGTCAGACGTTTGTTCACAGCACATGATTTTCAGACCAAGCGATCTTTAAAAGACAACTTGCAGATGTTCATTATGTGCTATTTGGGTTCACTGATTAACCTTATATAGAGCTACCAAAACAGAAAATGTGCATTTTCTTAAAAAATTATATTGTTATTTGTACCTTTTTCGCATAATTACAACACAAAATGATAAGGCACATTAAAATATTTTAATCCACAAGAGAGATTTACCTTGATTTGTCTTTATTCTCTTCATCCATCATGTTCTATATTTCATTTGAAACAACCTCTTTGTTGAAACTGGGGGATGAGACAAGTGTAGAAAAAATGTAGTATAAACTGTTAAAATTAATGAGCTTATGTTCTAATAGTTTTTTTAATGACCTCCAAAAAATTAAGAATTACAGTAGCTCAATTAAAATTAAAACGCTGGGGTATTGTCTTCAGGTGTCTAGCTACAGGAGCTGTACACTTAGACTTGCTCCCTAGTCTCAATACAGATTTCTTCCTTATGGCTATACGGAGGTTCATCGCGAGGAGAGGCACTCCAGCGCAGTTGTGGTCAGACCGAGGGACCAACTTCTGTGGAGGTGAGCGGGAGTTGCGAGAAGCATATGCTGCCTTAGATCCTGAACTGCAGAGCCATCTTGCACGCCAGAAGATCCACTTCTGTTTCAATCTCCCCACAGCCCCTCACTTCGGCGGAATTTGGGAGAGAGAGGTGAGATCTGTCAAGTCAGCTTTGTACACCGTCTTAGGTTCCTGAAGAGGTCCTGTTGGAAGTCGAGGCTATCCTTAACTCAAAACCTCTGGGTTACATATCCTCTGATGTGGCCGATGCTGATCCAGTGACCCCCAGTTGTCTCCTCATGGGGCGGCCTGATGGATCTTTGCCTCAAGTCATTTACTCAGAATCAGAGATGTTAAGTAGTCGAAGATGGAGACATTCACAGATCCTGGCCGATCGATTCTGGTCTCGATTCATCCGAGATTACCTTCCCAGCCTGCAGACAAGGCATAAATGGCAGGCCTCACCTCCTGACCTGCGAGAGCACACCTACGTCATGATTGTCTACCCGCAGTTGCCCCGAGGATTATGGCCTGTCGGTAAAGTCATCCGGAATCACCTCAGTCCTGATGGCCATGTCAGATCAGCAGATGTGCAGATCAAGGATCAGATTTATACCAGACCAGTGGCCTGTCTGGTCGTTCTGCCACCCTTGCCTCCAGACCAGGGCTCTCAAGTCTCACGCATTCACCGTGAGACACACGCATTTCAGCCAATTCACACGCTCTCACGCCACACCTTGTATTTCTCATGCTGAAAAGTAAGAGATAATTCTAACTTGTGTATATATAATTAATAGATGAGGCGCAAGCATACAATGTTAAGTTCTCTGCCGAGTTCATAACTACCAGCCAATCATAAATGAGAATTTGTGGTTTCCGGGTTTGTCAGCACGTTCGTTACTAGGCAACATGGGTGTGCGCACGCACACACGGAGTGGAATTTGAAAGAGCAATAATGACGAATGTTATTTATGTGTATTACTTAATTTTATGATTTTTGGACAAAATCAGACTGTGATCAAAGATAGTGTGAGCTGCTGCTGGGAAATATTGCCAAAATCGTACTAAATTGTTACTAAAGTTTTAGATTCTGCAATCTTACTAGCTATATGTGTACAGTATGCATGTACATTAAGTTGGCTCAGTTGTTCGGTTGGCTGTTTTGGCACCAAATTTATCTGTTTATTTTTTTACATTTGTATTTTTGAAATATATAAAGCTATTTATTTAATTTGGATGAATTTGTCTCTTTTATCAGATGTACCAATTGTTATAATTCATATCTGTGCCGATCATTTATGAACAATAAGTAAAATTAAACTGCTAGCAATAACTTGGGCGGGCCAGAGGGGCTGCTGTGCAAATATTTTGAGGCTCCTCCTCTATAGCAGATCAAATCTCACTCCAAACTTTTGCTAAAACTTTAGAGCCCTGTAACAACATATTTTAAGCAGGCCATTGCGATGCTAAATAAATAGTTGACAAACATTTTTTACATTGTAAATGTTAAACTTTTACTTTATATTTTTTTTCCAAATACTTAAAATTATAAATACGTACATATTGCAAATATTTTACAGTTTGTGTAGACATGGTTATGAATTACTTAAAAAAACCCACTAAAAGTCTAATTATTTAATGTTCTTACACAAAGTACACATCAAATATACTTTAAATAAGAGTAACACAAGTGTGTTTTCTGTAAATACACTAAAACGTCACTAAAAGTGTGCTTAATTTTAGTATATTCTTTAAAAGTTTAACTAAGAATATTTTATTAAAATTGTATCTTTACTATACTTTTTAGGAATAAATTAAAAGTATGCTTGTATTTAGCATAATCCCTAAAAGTGTATATATTTAATACAAAATTATTTCTAGTACACTTTGTAAAAATACATTACAAGTATACTTGAGTTTAGCATATTGTGTGCAAGTATAACTAAGCATATATTTAATAAAAAAGTACTTCTAGTATACTTTTTAGAAATATATTAAAATACAATGCAATATATTTTTTATGCACTTTAAGTAAGCATGTTGGGAATACAAATGTATTATAAACATACTAGTTGGATTTCAAGTATATTTTAAATACATCTAATACTACATCTTTTTCACCTGGGAGTCAGTTGAACTGTATGAAATCATGAGAAACAAATTAATACTACATTTTTACATGAGTTCTTGATGACATGCAGTTCCATGCAATGCGGTTTTGCCACTTGTGTGCAGTTTGAAACACGCCCACACTTTTGAATTGAAGTTGATCATTTAAAAAAAAACAAAAATCATCACTTGAGATTCAGTTGATTGAAAAGTAACTTCACAGTAAGTAATGTGACTTTCACACTACTATTGCTGGCCTTGTATAACACACTCTCTCTTATTGCAGGCAAAAGATGGAAACGTTCTTCATTTCAAATAAAACACAAGAAAATAACCATATTTGTGTAGTGTTGTTTTTATTCTGTTAGTAATTATGTGAAATGGTATTTAACAATTCTGTCCCGTGCAGCTTTGCCACTAGGTTGATCCAAGTGCACAGGCTGGAGGTCATCATCAGGATGCACCTCCACCACAGGGGATCTCTCCTTTCTGATGGTGGCAATGTTGTGTAAGAAATTAAAATCATCTGAGAGTGGATTGCATCAATCTGCTCCTGATGTTTGATGTGGAAATGTTGGTGATTATGAAAACAATGACAAGACATGATTGATAGATAGATGCCTCATGACTATTTCGAGATTGGCAAAACAAGGACTTCAAGAATGAAACAACAGACTGAGATGTTTAGAAACTAGTACACATAAACTTCTGTCTCAAACTGCTCACCAACACACCACTTCAAGTAATGACAATAACATGCATATTGGCAGTCTACATGTATTTGCCCTGTGAGAGTAAAAAGAAAAATTAAGCAGACTACCACTTTCCATTCAAATATGAAACAAAGAAGCTCCATAAAAAGTCAAAACTACAGCGGATATTAAAATTAACTACAGCTGATATAAAATAATGTGAAAAATGACTAGCACAAAAGTCTTAGCTTTTTAAAAGAAACAAATAGCATAACGTCAATGCAAATGTCATCACTTACCTTCACATCTACTTGACCATCAATAAGTATTTTTTTAGACCTACGTAATATATTATAATTAATTGAAATCAACTCTTAGCTAATCGTTTAAGTTTAAATGTTGCATTATTGCGGAAGAATAATAGCTTAAGCGATTATTTAACGTACCTCTTATTCGTGTTGATTCTAGACTTGGTCTTCTCTGATAGTTTATAACTGGACACATAAGAACATGACCAGCGAACGTGTGCAATTTGTCCATCATTAAAACAACGACATCACACCGGTGTGTGACATAGTAATGTTTATTTCATAAAGACAACTTTGCACTTTTTCAAACAACAAAATATTTTACCCCTACAAGACTAAGACGTTAATCTGCTTCTGCTCTATGACTGACTGATGTGCGCTCAGGGGGCGGAGTTGTAAAGTTTGACTGACAGTTTGAGCGGTTTTAAGAGATACGCTTTTTAATGCCTTTAATTTGTTAAATATTTGATATAAAAGACAAACAGACGCACAGGGTTACCAACAGCATTGATGTATGTGTATGTAGCTCTGTCTTTGCCCCATAACAATAAAATGTAACTATTAATCTCGGTTTTGCTAAATAAAAGGATCTGGCTCGCATCAGTCACATGACTGCCATTAACCAATGCTCGCCGTGAGGGCAGAGCGCGCTCGTTATGAGCCAGTACGGACATCTGCGCCCGGTGCATCATGGGTATTTATTTAGAGTTTACTTATTTTTGTGTCATTTAAGCAAGACAGTTGCATTTTTGTATTAATGATGTTATGTGTGTTTATGTTCAAGTTAGATTGGGGGGTTGGTTCATTTGCAGCCCTTTTATATCAAAGTGTACTGTTACCGTCATTGAGAGAGAGGTGTGTAGGGGAGTGACTTGTTGCTATTGCCATTTAGTTGTTACATGCCTGTTTGTGTCGATATATTTGCAATTTGTTGTTATTCTGCCTGCTATCTGCCCTCATTTTTTAGCTTTGAGTATCTAATTCTGATAACTCAAAGCATTCCTTCAGTTCAAGTTAATCAGATCAAACTGTTAAAAGAAAGATTATGATGTCTTTCAGATCAGAGAGATTGGACCAGCAGTTTGATCCTTCAATAGATTCTCTCTGCAGTGCCTATTCTCACATGTATATCAGTACTCCACCAGCAGTACTTGAGGAGACACCTATGGAAATTTCCAGCAAAGATGAGCTACCTGGACCATCTCATACGGTCATCTACAGCACAGTCACTCCTGGAGAGTACAGAACCACTACTGACCGAAGCTCAAATTGTGCTTCCTCAATGGATTTCCTCAACTCAGGGAGTTCCAGAGTTCACCCATGTGCTGCTAATCAGATTGAGAAGAGACGAGCTGTCAAAAGAAAAATTATGAAGTGTTTCAGATCAAAGAGATTGGACCAACAGTTTGATTCTTCAATAGATTCTCTCTGCAGGGCCTTCTCTTGCATGTATATTAGTACTTCACCAGCAGCACTAGAGGAGACACCTATGGAAATTTCCAGCAAAGATGAGCTACCTGGACCATCACATATGGTCATCTACAGCACAGTCACTCCTGGAGAGTACAGAACCGCTCCTGACCGAAGCTCAAATTGTGCTTCATCAATGGATTTCCTCAACTCAGCAGGTTCCAGAGTTCACCCATGTGCAGCTAATCAGATTGAGATGAGACGAGCTGTCAAAAGAAAGATTATGAAGTGTTTCAGATCAAAGAGATTGGACCAACAGTTCGATTCTTCAATAGATTCTCTCTGCAGGGCCTTCTCTTGCATGTATATTAGTACTTCACCAGCAGCACTAGAGGAGACACCTATGGAAATTTCCAGCAAAGATGAGCTACCTGGACCATCACATATGGTCATCTACAGCACAGTCACTCCTGGAGAGTACAGAACCGCTCCTAACCAAAGCTCAAATTGTGCTTCATCAATGGATTTCCTCAACTCAGGGAGTTCCAGAGTTCACCCATGTTCAATAGATTCTCTCAGCAGTGCCTTTTCTTGCATGTATATTAGTACTCCACCAGCAGCACTTGAGGAGACACCTATGGAAATTTAATTATCTTAAAATTAATTTACTAAATTTGACAAATACAGTAAAATACTCACATACAGCAGGCACAAGTCTGGAACGTCAGGTCTGAAGCATCATGTACGCACAGTTTTAAAAGGCCAAACTTCCCTGTCCTTTACAGCTACGGCAAGTAAGTCGAAAGTGTCAAGTGCACTAAAAGATGAAACGACAGAAAAATGCGTTGACTTTGTTTGTGCCGACTTAAGACCGTATGACACCGTCTCTGGCCAGGGTTTCTTTAAAGTAGCGCAGCACCTCGTTGACACAGCAGCCAAGATTGGAAAATTCGATGTGAAGAAAATTTTACCACATCCAACAACATTGTCATGAAATCTGAGTGAAAGGGCACACACTCTGAGAAGAGCTGATATGACCGATACAATTGTGGAATACGGTTGCGCAGTAACAACCGACATCTGGACCGAAAACTATCGAAAAACCTCTTTCCTATCAGCCACAATAAATTACATAGATGCAAATTACGACTTGGTGTCAAAGGTGCTTTTTGCATGCAGGCATTTCAAAAACTGTAATTCCAGAGTATTTGGAATAGAAAGTTCACAGGCAAAGAAGCTTGTCTTTGTCACTGACAGAGGAGCAAACATGATCGCAGCTCTATGCGGTTTTACAAGACTGAATTGTAGCGCTCACATACTCAACATCATTCTTTCACATGCTTTCTCATCCGCTGTGATGGACAAAACACCCGACGTTGGGCAACTTCTGAAAGACGTGAAAAAACTGGTCACCTACTTTAAACACTCTGGCCTGCAGGTGAAGCTAAGTAAGTCTCTAAAGCAGTCGGTGGAAACAAGATGGAATCAAAAACAGTTTGACAGAGTAGCATGCCTCAGCAAAAATAATCTTCAAACCCTGGTGACGTTTTTGAAGCCATTCAAAGATGCAACCAATGACTTGGAGACAGACAATACTGCCTTGAGTGCTACTCTAGTTCTGCCGTGGTCCGTAAAACTAAGAAAGCACTGCGAGGAAGCAATGACTGACCGCATTCCCGCTGAAATTGCCTCAACTTGTGTGCAACGTCTGGACGAACTAATGTCGCCGAAAAGTTTGGCACCAAATGGAATTCACATGCTTTACAAAATAGCGACATTCCTCACTCCCAAACTGCGTCAGTTAAAGATGATGGATGATAATGAAAGAGAAGCTGTGACTTGTGCAGTCAAAGTGCCAGTTGCTGAGTTGGGGTTTGATGAAAAGAGAGAAGAAAACCAACCTCCACCAGCTAAAAAGTCTGCTTTTCATGACAGAATGGGAGGATGTAGATGATACCACGGAGAGCGACGGGTCAATCGATTCCGAAACAGCGGGATATTTAAAGGTCAAGTTGGATGGATCAAAAGCACACGGGCCCAAGGATGTCCTCCAGTGGTGGAAAAGACGATGTGAAGAATTTCCCAGATTGAGCAAATTAACACGCCATGTGCTTTGTATCATCAGCTCAGCAGCATGGAGGAAACAATGATGAAAATCTCCACCAAAGAAACCCTGCCTGGACGGGAAATGGAGCACAGTCACTCCAGGAGAGTACAGAACCGCTCCTGACTGAGCTCAAATTGTGCTTCTTCAATTTGTTCCCTCAGCTCATGCAGTCTCAGTTTTCCCCCCAAGTGCAGGTCGTCAGACTGAGATGAGGTGATCTGTTAAATAAATAAAATGAATCCTAATATAAATCATAAGTGTCCTTTTTGTTTAGCGAGATAAACAATATACCATTGTTTTATTGACTGTAAACAACTTCCTCCACTTTTTGATCTTTTTTATTTTCATTATTTGGAGTTTTTCTCTCAAAACAATGTTTTATATTCAGTGTCAAATACAGTAGACTACAGAAATATAAATGTCAATTGATGAATTTTGTTGTTGTTCAAGCTAAATTAGCAATTTATATTTCCAGGAAAGAGGAAATAGAACAAAGAAATGGAAAGCATTTTGTATCAGTGTTTAAACATTTGATTAAATCAAGAATTGTTGATGATTTTAATTTTTAGAAATTGACGAATGCTATCGACGTTTTTAAGATTGAATGGTGTTGTGATGTTGGGTTGTGCTATGTAGGGTTTTAAAGGGAAATTAATTAACAAATTAATTCATTAATCAATTTTGGGGAATAACCTTACATTTATAACCCAGCAAGAAATTTTTGGTCTAAAAAATGTCTATTAGCCGTTGAAACACAGCCTAGACGTCTAGGCTAAAATAGGGCTATCAGTGGGCTCTCAGTGAAAATCTAATAGACGTCTAAACATAGCCGTAGAATAGACTAGACATCATTTAGACCACTATTAAACGAATACATCTGAACGTCTAAAAGACGTTGAATCTGCGTAAGATAAGGCTGTTAGTGGGCTCTCAGTGAAAATCTAATAGACATCTAAACAGCCCCAGAATAGACTAGACATCAAAAAGACAGCTAATGAACGCCTACAAATATACATCTAATAGACAACAAATCAACAATCCATCCAAAATAATTAAATATACAGCTCTTATTAAGAAAAAAACACTTTCAACAATACAAAATGATAAAAAATACTAAAGAATGAATGAATTTTTAACAACTTAAGATTTTGAAATAACATGTTATCAAACTTAACATTAAAACATTATAAATAAATGACAACATAAAAGAAAAAAGATTAACCCTTTTGTTGGCTTACTCATTTCAACAAATAAAAGCAAACAACAGTAAACTTAAAGGAAATTATTCATTAATGATTTTATTTCTTGTTTAAAATTCTTCACATCTGTATTCTTCAAGTCCAGCTCTACTGCTGTCAGGAAGATGATCATCACAACATCTGCCAAATAAGGAAGAAAAACACAAGAAAAGCTTTTTTGACATAACTTTTAGTTGAATTACACTAATTGAGGAAATCTTTCTCTTTTGCTTTAATGCCTACTAAAATAAAATCAAGACATATATTGTATATCAGGGGTCATCAAACTCAATCCTGGAAGCAGCTAATCAAGGTCTTATTAGGTATACTCCACTTCCAGGCAGGTGTGTTGAGGAAAGTTGGAGCAAATCTCTGCAGGACACCGGCCCTCCAGGACTGAGTTTGATGAGCCCTGTTGTATATAATAAAAACAGAAGCTCTCTGATAAATGTGTGTTTTATACATACCTCCAACACTGCAGTCTTTTTAAACGCCTCTTTCTGCAGCGGACCACCTCTTCATCTTGAATTTGGACATGAGGGAAGTTTTTTAAACCCCTAAAATGTTATACAGATTGAGGTGGTTAACAACTGGGGACAAAGTTTGACGTTTCAAAATAACCATTGATCACAATGTTTGATTGATTTATTGAGGCATGTTTTACAGGCTATTATTAGAATAATTAAAGTATAAAATAATGCTATTTAAATGCTTAAAAAACTTACATGCATTTAAATAGAAGCTACTTGGGCAAAAAATTACATGTAAAAAATTTTAAGGCTATTTAGTCTTTGCTCTTCAATGGTCTGGTATAGGGATAAAGCCAAACCGTAGAGCCGGATCGCCTCGATTTCACTGGTTGGACTAAAAGAACACGACACAGCATATCTAATTTAGAGCTAAACCGTGGCTTCATATAGACCATGTCATGAAATTACACAAATATCTTTGAAGATATGATTGACACTGCAAACATGACGGGATTATTAATCATCTCAAACGCTGCCTGAACAAAATCTACAGTGAATCAATTCAGACTAACAGTGGACTACAAATAGCCGCTCTGACTACGAGCTAAACCAAGACTACGCGCCAGCTACACAAACAAATATTAAAGAAAGGAAACCAAAAACCCTGTAAACGCTACCGACTTTGCTTATGTTATGGACTTATATATGTCTCATTTGTTTTTATGCTAAAAAATGACATGTAACCAAATTCAAGATTATCTGGGCTAGAAGTGGGTTACACATAGCCGGACTATATCAGGTCTATATCTAACCCAGACCGTGAAATGACGACTATTGCTTGCTGGGAATTTTCCTTCAAATTAGCTCTAGGGTTAGTCTATGCAAATGAGCTCAAAGAGTCATTCAACTGCAGTTTATCATAAGTTTGAAACATGAAATACACTCATTTTGACTATGACTACAAGCATTTTAATCAAAAGTATATTTACACAGTTACTTTAATCTGTGGCCAACAAACTAAAGAACTATAGGGTTTCTATCTGTCAAAGCAGGGTACCTTAGGATCTTTGGCAATGTTGATTTGTCCAAACACAATACACAAGACAGTTAGTTCTTAATAAATGAAACACACTCTATTTGTTGGAAACTGTGTACCGTTTTTGAAGTTCATCAAACATTGTTTAGTATGTTTTCTAAGCGTTTTGTTTTACGGGGACCTCATGGTTTCCTCATAAACCATGTTTACGTAGTAGTACCTATGTCATTATACACATTTGTGTCCTCGTAAACCACAAATTCAAGT
>JAUMHP010000031.1:5131930-5151783 GCA_032361065.1 Enteromius trimaculatus | reverse complement strand
CCCCGGTCTCCCGCGTGACAGGCGGGGATACTTACCACTATACTAACGAGGAGTGGCTTAGTGGTCACATGATCCAAACTGAACAAAAAGCACTCTACAGCTCTGACCAACACTCTGTGTTGTCTAGTTAATCACGGAACTTTGAGAGTTTGTGAATGTCCCAAATGCTAGAAAGTGTAAAAGTAAGTTGTTACCTCTCGCAGATCAGAGGAATAAGGGCCCGGATCCCAGCTCACTAAAATCCCAGCACTATACAAAGAACTGGAGAGGAAATGGTGATCTTCAGATGCCATTACCTATTCAATAAACAGACATTTTGTTTTTAGAAGCTTGTTACTGCATGTTATTTTAACTTTTCACCAGTTATCAAAGAAACTACCTGGGAGTTGATCAGACGCACTGTTGTTTTAGAGCCCACATCTTTCTCAAAGCCTGTTGTTGGTGCAGCATTGAACCGTATCACTGCATCGTGTGCATCTAGAATTCGGGAGGTTTTCTTTAGTAGTGATCAGATATAATAAAACTATCCTTTTAAAATATCTCTTTTTTAAATTAATGGATGCTAAACAATAAGAGATTATTTAGGACAAATAAATATATCTGGCATCAATGCTTCACATTAATATAGTATTTAACTTTTTTCCCCTCATACAAGTTTCATTCCTCATACATTGCATTTCAGATCAAAGAAATAGTTCCTAATTACAAATATAAATTTAAAGGTATTACCTATTTCCTTTCCTAATCCAGAGTTTTTCAGAGAACCTGCAGATGATACCACTGCGCAGGTCTTAAATGGGCCAACATCAGCAGTAATTTGGTGTGGAGGTAACTGAGATGCCCAAGGAAACCCAGAAAATGGCTCCATATCTGGTGTTAAAGTTGCAATCTGAACCATCTTCTTGATTTGACAAAGAAGTTCAGGACCACTGAGTTTAGAACGACGTCCTGCACTCTCAGGTCCAGGGTAATGAACTCCATATTTATTCATTGCCTTAAACAAAAACAAAATGACTAAGGCCACATTCACACAGCAGCAGAATACAGAATTTTTTCTCGAAATGTCTTGTTCACACAGCAGCTTTCAGTTGTGTTTGAATTCTGTCTGTATGAATGTGCCTCTATTCCTTACCAGTAACCATAGCGACCAAAGTATTATCAAACACAGCGATGTTCATAAAACTGAAAGTCTTATCACTATCTGACACAACAAGAGCCCAATTTAGCCGCAAGTTCGTTCTTCAAACCTTCACGAATCAACAACAGCTTTAAATTTGGGTGAAAAGTGGAGCATTTAAATTGCGCACAGAACACAAAACAGGCGGGAGCGGTGGAAACTGACAGGACAAAACATTAAGATGACATACAGTTTATTTCTTCTTTACTGCAAGTTACCCAAAACACACACAATACACATGAAAACATGTAGCGTGACTAGTTGTTCAGTCCTGTTCCATTCACATAGTGCGTGTGTTCTGAGAATGCGGTTGTGAATCTTAAAAAAGGAACAGGTGTGAGTTTGGTTACAGAATGCGGTTGTCACCCGTAAATAACCAAAATGTGTGTGAGCGTAACCGTATTAAAGACCCAAATACAGGATTGACAACGTATTCTTCTGCTGTGTGAACATGGCCTATGATAGATAGATAGACATCACATCATATTAGTAATAGGTAGAGTTTTGCATTTTGCATCTGCAGTGGAGTTTCATCCTCATAGGATTATGTAAGATATTGCATTTAACATAATCCTCAGAGTATGAACCTGTACTGTATTTTTAAAATACAAAACACCAGCTAATACTAACTGAAGAGACTTCATGCCTTACTGATCAGCACTTGCAGTCCTTGTAAATTAGTCCTGTGTTTTTATATAAGGATTTTAGGTGTCTTTGGGTTTCCCTCACCTGATAGTTCTGCACCACCTTCCTCAGCCTTTTTCCCAGCATGCTACTTGACATCTCTTCATTCCAGACCTCTCCTAGTGCTCCATTAGGCCCAAAAACATCCCCACTTGCACCCAAATCTCCTCTCCGTCTGCCTCCAAAAATAGTCTCTAAAGCACGTCTCATCGGTTGTGCTAGAAGCCAGTAAAATAGCCCATGCTCTCTTCGTTTGCCCCTGAGGTTACGTTCCTTAGTACCACTCTCCATTGAGTAGTTAGAAGACGACAGGATGGGAATAGGCTTCTGAGGATCTCCAGGAATAACACCTGGGAGCTTTTGAGGGTCAGTATACATGGGTTTTGACCCTCCTGTTCCCCGCAATACCTTCAATAGATCAGTGTTACGTTTAGTAAGGATGCAGTTTACATTTGACTGGATAGAGTGTTGCAGGAATTAAGTCATTTTGTAGGCCAACCTAGAAGTTAGCATCACAAATGGTTCCAGTGTCGTTTAAGCCTCTTTCACACAGAAATTCCGTTAAATTTTATTCCGGAAAATCTTTTTTTAAAACACCCGGTACTAGATGGATTTTGTTCACACTGAGCTTGTTCCAGGACTGAACTTGGCAATGTTAATAAGGTCCCCGACCCGGGAGCGATCCCAGAATACACCCCGGCTTGCGTGTTTGAGTTCACACAGAATGCACTCTGGCAATTTTCCAGGACCAATGTGCAGTGTGAAAGGGGTTTTAGATTACACTCTTAAAAATACATGTGCTTTACGATGCCATAGAAGAATCTTCTTGTCTAAATGGTTCCATAAAATAACCTTTAACATCTGAGGAACCTTTCTGCTTCGTAAAAGGTCTTTGTGGTGAAATAAGGTTCTTCAGATTATAAGAAGGTAATAAAGAGATGATTCTTGAAAGAACCTTTGACTGAATGGTTCTTTGTGGAATCAAAAATGGTTCTTTTATGCCATCGCCGTTAAGCTCCTTTATTTTTAAATATACAGCAGAAAATAAGCTCTGTAAACAGCAAATTGTGATTGTTTTTTTAGTCACCATGAGTAAAACTCTCATAGTAGGCTTTAAACAAATTGCAAAAGTTAAGCTCGTCTTAGCCACAGACTTTATCTCAGGCATTTAACCAAAAACCTATTCAGAAAAACCATTGGCAATCTCAATTCAATCTCATTAAACCTCATTTTCAGACTTTAGGACTCATTCCTGCTTCACTCTAATGTTCAGATTCAGTGGAGCAGAAGGCTGTGTGAGGAAAGTAATCTCCTTGACGTACCTTAACAATTGTGTGCGCTCTTGGCTGAGCTCGAGTTCTTGCCTTCACCCCAAATATGGCATCTGTGACAGGTATGCTGTTTTCAGCACAAAAGGTGTACAGGAGAGCCATAGTCATACAGAACAGCGCCATGCACAGGGCCCCTCGGCGGGCCCGGCGCCTCAGCCGCCAAAGTAGGCTAACGCGATCCATGGCAGCCCCTGGGATCTGGATAATGAATCACAGACAATATTAGCAAATTAAAGGATGTCCTCTGCAAAAGGAGTTTGTCAGATACATGGAAGCATATGCATGGATTCAGCTGAACTATGACTGTAAAATATAGTTATAAACTATCAGATACCTGAGTCCTGCTCAGGTCAGTAATTGGATTGGATTCAACTTTATTGTTATTACACATGTACAAGTAAAATGCAACGCAAAAAAGACATGTCAGTCGATGAGGGAATACCTCAGCATCAAGCACATGTAAACATAATCACAAGACATGACACTCAACAGTACACTCACTTGTAATTTATACCCATTGTTTTCCCTATCATTGTACATATCACCTTACATGCACTTACAACTTACCTTACCTATCCTGCACTTGCTGCTTATTGCACTCCTGGTTAGACTTAAACTGCATTTCGTTGCTCTGTACTTGTACATGTATAATGACAATAAAGTTAAATCTAATCTAAGGTACTGTTCAAAGATTTAGACAGTGGTGTATGAATGCTGTAAAATGAGGATGCTTTAAAAAACAATGTCATAAATAGATTTAAGTTATCAATTAACTTCTATTAACTAAATCAAATAAATATTAGGTATTACAGCTCTTGGTAAAACAGTTTCTGTTCCGGGGTACACTTGCCCTGAGTTTTTCAGGTAGGTTTTTTTTGTTGTTGTTGGTGAAAATACTAGTGGCTTAAAGGTGCTCTATGCAATGTTGCAGGATTTTAGCTCGATTTCATTTTATTTATTTATCTTATTTATTAAATGCAACGTTAAAGAAATTGGACGGAAGAAATTGTGTAGGAAAAGGTGCACAAGCAACAGGGATGACTGCTCGATTTTCCAGTTTGAACAAGCTGACGCTAGTTGAGGGAAGTCAGAGCCAATCTGCAGATTAAAGCTGACAGATTCCACAGAAAATCGGGTAGTGCATGATAGTCACAGACTTTGATTTTTTTACCTTCAGACTGATTCTGTCCAGTCGGAGGTTATCAAACATGTTCGATCTTTTTAGCCGATTTTATAACACATTTGTTCTCATTTGTTAAACGTTTCCTAGCAACAAGGCACACACTTCTGTGTGAGTTTGTTGTTATCAGACCAACTTTAAAGTCTGGCAGTGTATGATCCTTGGCCATGTAGTATATGATACCCAGTATTCCTTTGTCACTATTTAGAGAGTCGATAAGTGTATGATAAGTGTATGATCTTCAGATTTTAAAAGTTGTGTAGTGTATTCGATGACTACCAAGCCACTTGGCTAAAGAGAAAAAGAACCAGACTGTTGCTCAGTGGTCCAGAGATCTCATTTTAGATAAATTGTGCATTTCCTTTGGAAATCAAGGTCTTGAGGATGTGGGTGCCATAACATCTGCTGGTGTTGGTTCATTAAGTCCAAAATCAATACATCATCTTTTAGGAGATTTTTCGAGAACTTTTGGTTTTAATTTTTTTTGTAATTTTTGAAATGTTTTACTTACATAGAATATATGAAATATCATATAATTTTTGAAAAACGTTACAAAAATAGTTTTTTTTTTTATTATTATTTTCAAATGCACACACACACATATATATATATACAAATACAGATTATGCATAAAAGCAAAGTCATAAAGTCATGTTTCATACTTTGGCATTTATTCAGCTAATTATTGTACATTTGTGTGTAGAGTTTTGAGAATTGAGAAATGTCATATAAAAGCCACATTTTAAAAAACTGACCATTTTCAAAAAACTGTAATATGGTTGTCTGTCTTTAAATCTAGCTGAACCTGATGGTCTAGCAATAAATTGTTGGGTACATTTATAGATAACTATAGATAGAGAAACAAGTTTGCAATTTCTGAAATTGTTTTTTCAGATATAATTATTTCTTATTAAGCTAATTTTATATAGATGATCACAACCACGGTGTTCAAAGTGTGTGTTTGTGTGCGTTTATGAAAGAGACAGTGTTAATGTGTCAACTGTAGCCTGTATTACTGTAACATTAGTTTATTCAAAAAACAGGTGATTTGAAACATTCATCCTGCATTACCTGATATAGATTTGACCAAATAGAATTAAACCAAATGTTCTCGTATCATGATACAATAATCTTGTGTTTTGAAACTATTATGTGTAAGGAAAGCATGATGTCAGGTTTTTATAAGAATGACTTGCTGTTACATGTTATCAATTTGGAGTTTTGTACTAAAAATGTGTGTATGTATATATATATATATATATATATAGCCTATTTATTGTTAGAAGAACTACAGTATGATATAAGATATATAATCTAAGATAGACTGATATATTATCAGCTTAACAGGAAAGAGTTTGCATACTAAAATACATGTGCATGGATATATATAAAATGATTAGTGAATATATTAAACGTTACCCTTTTTATTCCAGAAATGCTCTAAACTGTTAGATTTGGTTTGTGCTCGTACTGTATTGTGTCCTTAATCAAATCAATAACAATTGTACAACATGCAGACAAAGCTATATATATGGCTACAAACAAACTACATGTAAATAATGGCTATGTTAATATGCCTACGAGACAATATGGCCTTTGTAAGTTTGGATGGGACATGATAGTGTTCATGGAAAAAAAGGAACTATGCACGGGCCTGATTAATGCAACGGCATTTTGTTTTACATAACACGCAGAGTAAAATATAGAAAAGGGGGGGGGATATAAAACTGAGGAATTTGTGTGTAGTATCATTTCTTTCTTTTTCTTTTCTTTTTTTTTTTATAAGAATGCACCGATCACCTAAAGATCAAATAGCACCAGTATTATTTTAGATAACGAATCCCTAAAACGTCAATTGCATTGAGAAATGCTGCTGCGTGGATGAGACAAATTTAAAATGCATGCCTACCTTGTATCCCATATTTTTCTGACGCTTTATTCTTGGTTAGGTTAGTCAGTTTCCTTCAGCGCCCGGTCTTGGCATTTTAGATATTTTATGCATAGAGATAAGCTACATTGTATACTGAAAAGCTATAGGCTATTGTATAATCACTTAGTATGATAACCTAAAATCCCTTTAAGACTTGTTTCTCTTTTTTCTGATTCGAGGAGGTAAACTACGACTTGATATCTATATACAGATGATTATATCGCGATGATGCATGTTGGTAAACCGCCATGTTTATATACTGCATAATAATATGGACAGACAGAGCTGGTGTGCTGATCGGAGCGTCGGATGCCTCTAGCGGAAGAAGACTGTTATTGCGGTTGTATCGCGTCTGTGCCCAACTGCGACTGCGGATGTGAAAGGATGCGATTTCTGCAGCTTAGTTTTTCTCGCTATTGCTGAGGTTGTTTGAGCTTCTGATTTTTCATCCGCAAAAAGGGCACATAGCAGTGTGTGGTAAAATGAATGAATTAACCTGAAATGCAGAAGAAAATCAACTGGCTTAGTGCCTCTAACATGACATTAAAGTTAACGTTACCCTTTTTCCGTCTTCGTCCCGCGCGGTTAGATACAATGGGTAACATTATTAATCGCTTAGTAGTTTCAGTGGGTGTGTAGCCGCTGTTGTGTACTTCGTTGTCTTTCATTTTCAACGTTGTGCAGACCTGCGTATATGGGTTCCATAGTGTAGCGGTTATCACGTCTGCTTTACACGCAGAAGGTCCTGGGTTCGAGCCCCAGTGGAACCATAGTTTTTAAACAGTAAGACGCAACCATTTTTTGCTGTTGTAGTATGCATAAATAGCTATACGTGCCGAATAGTTGCTTTATTCGACTGTTCTGCTTTTCGGGATGGTGTTAGAACCATTTTGTCTGTTTACTCACCTTATTATTTTAACTGTAAAAAACAATACATTATAAGGCTTTATTATGTTGCAAAGTGGTAGCTCCAATGATTCGGAAATCTTGCACATTCACATGAAATAGATTATATCCGTGTGGGAAAATACTGTATGAAGGCTCACAGTGACGTTCATACGTGAAAACGTGGAAGTGCACATTTCAGTGTGCAAGAGCTCCGGTTGGATGATGCTTGGTTTGCGGTATGTTTCATAGCACACAGCTTGCGCTCCGACACTAGTCGGTCTAGTGTGCTCTATGGCTAAGGGCTGTGTTTTGCATTTTTTTCTTGATGTTTTTGCTGATATGGAAACGACTCGAAACTCGCTTGTCATTGGTCAGCTGTCAAAAGGCGCTTGTTTTATTGCATTGTTTTCTCAGAACTGTTTTAACATGAAAGACGCCCCAAGCTGCAGAAAGGCCAGCGGTGGCGTTTAAAAAACACCGTTTACTATAATGTAAAACAGATGCCTAATGTAAATATAGCCTGTCTTTCCAGTGTTTTCAAACATTATAGCTTTCTAATATATGGTTCTAAATAGTTGGTATGAAATAACGTTACGATGCTGTTGGATTTTCTGTTCATGGTGATGTAAAAGTTGTGTATCCAGCTGATATATGAAGTTTTGTCTTTGCTAGAGATGCCTGTGATATTTTTTAATGCAGTTATGGTATCGCTGTTGGTTGTCAATTGTTCTTCAGTTGAACTTTATAGAGGTCAAAGGGAGTAACAGTCCAACTAGTAATTAAGACAAAATAAAAGGATATGATTTTATTTTATTCTCTAGTGGGAGAAAAAATACCTGTTAATGAACGTATTGGCGAAAAAGTGGAGATGCCGGGGATTGAACCCGGGACCTCATACATGCGAAGCATGCGCTCTACCACTGAGCTACATCCCCACGTGACGTCAAACACGTGAGAATTCTTGCTAAAAAAGAGATTTTTAGATTCTTCAGCAGTCAGAGTGTTGTAAAGTATACAGACCAACAAAACCTATTAGATTAACCATTTAGCATTAGGTAACCTTATGTTAAGAATTACAATACAAGTTTAATGTGCTTTTTTATTTTCAGAATTGTATAAGAACATTACTCAGTTATTTATTTTAGGAAATAATCTTATATATGCTTTCTAAATAAACATTACACTCTTGATCAAAAATCAAACATGATCAAAAATCAACATTAGAGAACAACCTATTATTTTATATATTTTGAGGTCACTGTTTAGCCCTACTTTAAGGTATTGTTTCTAACAGGAGTGGAGGGCGCAGTGTTCAAGCATATTTCATGAGATAAATATATTCTGAAACACGGTATAAAACACTTGAATGTGAAATTTGAAAATGAACACTGATAGAAATAGCAGCCACTGCAAGAGATCATGGACAGGATGGAGAATCTCAAAGGACAACCAGTTCAACACTGCAGCTGGAATTGTTTTCCAAAATATCCAATGGGAGACAGTATGTTTTTTAAGTAAATATTTTTAGAGGATTTTACAGTATTAAATATTTTACATCTTTGTGCAGCCTAGATGGCTGTAACGTTACAGCCTTATATTTGGAAATAGGCTTTGTATTTCGTAGTTGTTAGGAACGTTGATTTCAAACATAATTGTATTAAATAATGCATTTGCCAAGTGCTCTAGTCAAAGTTGGATCGGGCAGAGTGGACGCAAGTCCGCAGTTTATCAATGGATAAAATGGGGAATTCTCCAACCGTCGGAACTTTATTCGAAGCAGTACATTGACTGTGGTTTTAAAAGGTGAAGTACTTTGTTTTGGTTTCAAATAACACAACAAACTTGCGAAATCTCTCCAGAGGGCTTTTCCATAAACCAAGATTAGAGTATAAGCCAGGCTTATTTCAGTTAGTCTGACTTTTTGCCAGTTAATTTGCATTAAAATAAGTCAGACTATCTGCCATAAGCCTGGCTTATTTGGTAAACTTGTTTTATGGCCCCTGGATAGTAAGTTATTGTAGGGATTAGAAAAATCGTAAGGGTGTCTTAAGTGTTAGAGGTTTGCAAGGTTGCTTTTAATTATCTATTTTTGTGCAAATTCGCTAGGCGACACCAACGGCACACTTCACCTTCAGTTTCTGACTAAATAAAAGTATGTGTATATTCATGCACCAATATGTATATTCATGCACCATTATATAAATTAGCCAGTAAGAAATACGACTGGGGACTGGCTGTTAAGGGATGACGTATTTTGTAGGCCAAGACCCGGGAAGTAGTTAGCATATCCCTTCCGGTTCAATCGTTAACCGTCCATTCACAGCTATGTTGCTGTTATGATAGCGCTTTTGCAAACTATTATAAATTCAGATTTTAATGGAATATGTTTTTATACAAAGCCCTTGGATGCTTAAAACTTAAAATAGGGATTTCAGTGCATGTCATTAAAATATCACACCAGTTTAACCTAAAAGTTGGAAACTCCCGATGTACATAAAATATACCATATATATATAACATTCTGAGCAGGAAGAGAACGTTTTCCTTTTTGCATTATTCTTAACGTTAAATGTAATGATTTATAGAAAGAAAACAAAAAGTGAGCGAGAAACTAGTTAAATGTGACAAAAGTTCGCTAGCATAAAGGTTGATTAGCATACCATTGTGGCGTAGTGGTAAGCTGCGATGGCCGAGTGGTTAAGGCGTTGGACTTGAAATCCAATGGGGTCTCCCCGCGCAGGTTCGAACCCTGCTCGCAGCGAAATAACATTTATATATACTTTTTCCAACAGATTTATACATCTACTACGTTTTTTTTGTCTGTGTGTGGGATTATAAAAAATTTAAAGATATAAATAATGCTCGGCGAAAGACTAAAATGCATATTCTGGAGGGATTTTGTGATTACAGATTATTAACAGTATGGCATTTGTTTTATTTTTGGTGCCCATAACGAATTTATTCATGTTTACCTAAATTAATTAGAAGTCTGTCGCTTTCTGATGACCTCTCAAAGCTTTTCAGTGGTTGGGCGATTCAATGAACTGGAAGAATCGTTGGTCTAAATTAATCTTGCCTGAAGGGGGCGTTAATGTATTTTTTATTAGTAATCTATCTCTTACTAGAGAATCTCCACACAATTACTGCTTTCACAGTGGGCACAGTTTAGAGCCACATACCACATCACTGCCAGTCTTTTTTCTGATAATGTAGTATTGTGAGATCAAATGCAAAATAGATTCATGCAAAATTCCCTTGTGTTCTCCTATCCTAATACTAATTTAGGTCAAAATAATTATTGAGTTTTCTGGTTTGCAGGCATGAAAATGCTAAAGCTAACATATTAAAAGACCAAAAAATATATAGTATGGTTCTATTCT
The DNA here is from genome assembly GCA_032361065.1 of Enteromius trimaculatus. NCBI lineage: Eukaryota > Metazoa > Chordata > Actinopteri > Cypriniformes > Cyprinidae > Enteromius > Enteromius trimaculatus. The sequence continues at coordinate 5,141,213 of JAUMHP010000031.1, read as the reverse complement.
ATGTCATTTAAAATGTATTAGGCAACCATGTTTCATATTTTATATTCCAGCAAACAGGCCTAGAGTGTCTCTAGAGAGAATGAGATTTAAAAAAATAAATAAATAAATAAAAAACTGAGTTCAGCCCCTCCTCTCTTCCTTCCCCACCCTCTTTTCTACTCTTAACATGTGTGGAGTTGTTCACTGAAGTGAGAGGGAGTGACATAGCAGGTGCGAGAACCCCAAACTGTCACACGCATACACATGCACTAAGGGTGAGAAAGAGGGTGGAGAATGAAATCATTTCATACAGAGAGAGAGATGCACACGAGAGAGTGAGGAAACAGAAAGAGTGATTGTGAGATACTGAAACACAAGCACAGAGGGACGATACAAGAGAGACATTGAGGAGGGAGAGGAAGACGAATTGGAGTTAGAGGCAAATAAAGAGGGACCATGCTGAGGAGGAAGAGGAGTGTATCCTTCGGTGGATTTGGATGGTACGTTGCTCATGTGGAACAGCATCAGCTGTCAGCTATGTGTGGAAATGTCTGCCAGATGCCCTGTGATGTGCTTGCCGGTGTTTATTTATGGTAGTCAGCATGCTTGCATGTGCTGTTTTTAATCTGCATTCATTTGCACTGTCCAGCATTGATTTAGAAGCTGAATGGTTTACAGTGAGGAATATCACAATATTGATTTGTAATAGTTCTGCGTGACATGTTAGGAGTGTGGTAACAGTTGATAGTAGCGTGTATGCAAATTAATCTGGGGGCTTCTAGTCATCTGGATATGCCCATTGTTCAAGTTCAAGCCTTGTTTTTTCTTAGCTCACTTACGTGGACCAGGACTTTGCCGAAGTTGCTACAGAACCTATTAATGTAAAATCCAGATGATTGTTTAGATTATGCCGCGGTGGAATATGATGGGGACATTAATTAAGTGAGTAGCAAATATATGTTGCTATTACTATTTACAAGCTCTTTTTGTTAATTTCAAGGCTCACAGCTCTGTCTGTCAAATGCATCTACCTGTATTAAATCCAAAATGTGAACAACTTTCTCTTTTCACATGCATTCACAACTTCCAGAAAAACATTTCTCAATCGCATTGAAAAAGCCAATCATCACGAATGAGTCAATCTTTTGACGTACTAAAATTAATAAACAAATGATGATTAATGGCTTGAATTGACAGTGTTGCTCATGTAATGTGTTTACATGTCTCTTTGCTTTTGTCCATATAATGAAAGTCAAAATGTGACACCCCTAAGTGATGCTCTGACCGAGATGCTGGATGCTTTCTGTAATGCTAAATCATTTCAAAGTAATCGCAGAAGCACTACAGTGCACATTAGCATGATTTCTCACCACTGTCCTCCTTGAGAGTGTTTCACATTTCCTTTCTCGCTTCCCTCTTGAAACTTTGATGTCACACATGTTGGGTAAGTGAATAGGTCGAGTGTGGGATTGTGATTGTGTTTTGTAGGTTTTTGTTTATCCCTATATTCTGTTGTGCGTCTTATTCTGGTGGTGTGTGTCACCACACAGAGAAACACGACGGTTATGAAGGGTCAGAGCGAGTGAATGCTTTATTTATGACACTACAGTTTCAGCTCTCCACTGAGGCTTTTACAGCTTTCAGCACTCTTCTTTTTACTTTCTCATCATCTTTACCTAACAACACACATTTCCTTTCAATGCTATTTTTAACGGTTTCTAACGCTATTTGGCCATTTTTGCGGTTCAGGAAGAATCTTTCTGGAAATTGCACAATAGGGCTGGATTTTACACTTTCATTTTGTTTTAGACTTTACTTTAGGTTGATGGTTAGGTTTTTTCTTAGCAATTGGTTGAGGAATGAGTTTATTTAGCCTTAAACTTGACCCAATAGTTAGGTTTAGACTTTGTTAGGCTGAAGGTAACATTCACAGTTTTATTCTTATAATTAGACTAAAGGCTAGACTTAAGCTTTGTATTTGGTGTTAATTAGTTAACATTAGGCTTAGGGTTATGTTTGTTCATTGTAAGCATTAGCCTGAGAGTTTACTCTCATATTTAAGCTTAGCGTTAAATTGATGGTTAGGTTTTTGATATAGAATTAGCATTTGTTTAGTTTAGGCTGGGGATTGACATTAGGCTGGGGATTGTGGTTGATGAACCTTGGCATTTGACTGGTGGTTAAGTTAAGGCTCAATGTGACGGGCTGAGAATTAGGGCCAGGCTGAAGGTTTGTTAGGTTGAAGGCTAGATTCCTTTAGCTTTACCGTTAAGCTGAGAGTTCATTTTATCCCTTAAACTTAAGATTCAGGTTATATTTAAGCTTTGTGCTGGACTAAAGGTTAGATTTCATCATACCGAGAATTATGAGAGTTAGACTGGGTATTGCACTTTGTTTTGGCATTAGGCTATAATGTTTTCATCCACAGTTGTCAATTAAACTTGTGCGTAAAAGTGGCCTGTCACATTCACGAATAAAGCAGCATTTCTATCCAGTGACTTCCTGATAAAAACGGGTTCTAAATATTCCTAGAGGAAAGTTAAAGTTGTCTACTTGCACCTCAGAGCGCAGATGAAAAGAAATAAATGGGAGATTATTCTGGCACCAAGTCATTTCATCAATCAAACTTTGGCTCAGGCGTTTCAGATTGATTAAAATAAATTCATTCGGCATATGGGTTTCCATCATGGTTCATGTGCATGTCTTGTTATCGGATAAACAAATCAGACTCAGTTAAATGCATACATTTAATCAGTGTTTTTAAACTGTATGCACTTCTTGCCGTTTCCAGCATATTCCAAAATTTGCGTAAAAATAAATGAATGGATGCATGTGTTACCACTGTGTCGCCCCTTGTATTATTTGTAAAAGCATAGGCTATATTTCATATGCTGCATTAATTCTGTACTAAATGTTGCAAACAAATGAGAACTGCATATAGGGGCCTGTGTCAGCTTTTTGCTGTGGGAAATTCTGTATCATTTATACACACACACACACACATCCACACCCTTCCTCTCTCAGAATTACCCACATCTCCACCACACCCAGTCACTATCACACCACGCTTTTAATAGTGACACCTCAACAGTCACCTCACACAAACAGATGGTCACACACACGTTGGTTTTTGTGATTTATGGGGACTCTCCATAGGCGTAATGGTTTTTATACTGTACAAACTGTATGTGATATTGCCCAACACTGACCCTACACCTAAACCTACCCCTTACAGGAAACTACACACACTTTTAGATTTTCAAAAAAAACTGCAATTAGTATGTTTTTTAAGCCTTTTGAATTACGGGGACACTGAAAATGTCAATAAAACACCTACATATTGTAATACCTATGTCATACCCATGTCATTATACCAATTTGTGTCCTCATAAACCACATAAACCCGCACACACACAAACAAATCATAAGAAATGCTGATTTCATATAGAGTAACCTGTGTGTGAGGTGCACTTACACCACATTTAATCTGATTTCTACATCATTAGGCTCTGAAAGCTGCCTCGCTGTGGTGGACAGCGAGATGATGGATCGTCTGCTCTGCTGCACAGCACCAGAAAGACACCATGCTCATGCAGCTGTGTGTTTTCCTTCTGTGATACACATCCATTTATATCCCGCATCTGAGTGCGTTGCTCAAAGGCATGTGCAGCAGCTGGAAATCTATTTTTTTTTCCTTCCATATTTTCCATATTTTTTTTCCATGTACATTTTAACTTCATAGGTGCTGCGCTGGAGGCATTGCATTATGTAGGTTCATTGGGTTTTTACAGTCTCTTTCTATTATTTGGACACTTGACACTTACGTTCTTCCTTATAATGTATTGTACGAGTTGCTAAATAGCAAACCAAGTGGCATCTTCAAACAAACTGTCTCAATAAATCATCCTGCTGAACGCTATTGTTATGTGTTTAAGGGAATCAGTCTAATATAATAAAGGAAATGAGACACAATAACCTCAGTTACTTACAGTAATGAGAGTTGACAGCAGTGCCCTCACGGACTGATGCACATAACCGCTCTCATGGTTAGAAATGTCAAAAATAGCATCTATTAAAGGAATATTCCAGGTTCAACACACTAAAATGCCATTAAACAAGTGATGTGCAGTCACTTTGGGGACAGTATTGCGCTGTAAAATTGTCAAGGCAATGAAATCGGATGGAACTTAACAGAGAATTATCGTAAACAGTTTTATTACGCGACATTACTGTTAACACACATTGCTTATGTCTTGTTATTTAACTGTGGAAAAATGTAGGTATTTTAAAGTTTACAGATCATTCTAAGTTCATCATTTGTGTACAAATAAAGAAAGTGAATATATATATAACCCACACCATATTAAGTACATATCATGCAGAAACCTAGATAAAGGATGTCCATGAGACTATACCTTCACTGTGTTGATAAGAGGAAACCGTGTGTGACACAAATGTGTGAAATATCAAAAACAAGCTGGATAAAAATAAACGGCCACACCCTTTCACACAGTCAAGCCTGTTATGTTTTGATGTGATATTGTGGGTTGTAGGTGGTAGTGGGTGACCTTTTGTGCATGTCAGCTTTAATTGGGCATTAAGCTCACCTCGCCATGTCGACAGCAAAATCATACAGGGATCATACATTACAGAAATGTCCTTTTTTAACCCCTTTTGTTCTTTTCATCCTGCCAGTTCTGCTGACGGGTGGAACCGAGCAAATTACAGCCATCTATGTTTGTTACTTGATCTTAAATGCTTTCTTGTCTTTTCTCTTCAAATGCAGGGTTGACAAGTCTACCATTAGCGCCCTTCGAGCCCGGTGAGTACTGTCTCTCCTCTCCATCTCCCACAAAACCTGACAGTCTGTGTCCTCTTATCTATGCGTTTCATGAAAGAGGGAAATGAGGGGCCTGTTGCTCAGAAGAAAACTGCAGGCAAAGGTTTTTGTGACCAAAATGCTTAGTTCCTGTGCGAAAAGTATCATCTGTATGTGGTTTTTAGCATTTTGTCTGTCAGTAAGCATACACTAAGCTTTTTTTGTCCTCTTTACATTCACTTTTATGTAAATATATATGTTAAAACACTTATAAAGGCCACAATTATGAAGTATTAGTTGTTGGATCTTTTTGAGTTCAAAATATGACCAAAGGTAATACCTTGTGGCTCAGTGTGCGAAATTACATGTTAATTAAGATGTTAATTATTAACAGGCTCATTAGATTGATTCATGAGTATTTTTAGTTGCTCATTAAAAAGATCAAATTTATTAGTAAATTTCAGCTGTTAGGACTGCGACTGCCTTGATTTTGGTGTATATATATATATTATTATTATTATAGACTAATATAGTGTATTTTATTTTGTTATTATGTAATTAATATTTGTATTATTAATATTTGTAGTTAATTAAAATGGTGCTGTCAAATGATTAATCACATCCATAATACGTTTTTGCTTGCATAATATATGTGTGCATGCTGTGTATATTTATAATGTATATATAATACACAAACATGCATATATATATATATATTTATTTTTTATTTATTTATTTTTTAATAAGAACATGTGCATGTAAGTTGTTATTTCTATCTTTTGCGGTAGCGTGTCAGTTGGAAATATCAGTTTACATTTCCAAACATTACTTTTGTCATTAATTATAATATTGCAGTGAGATTATTGTCTGCACAAGGAGTATGACAACACGATGCTTAAAAAAACCTACCTGGAAAGCTACAGTTCTGTTCAAAGTTTTAGTCACTGGTGTATAAATGCTGTAAAATGAGGATGCTTTCAAAAATTATGCCATAAATAGATTTAATTTATCAATTAACTTCTATGAACTAAATAAAAAAAAAATTGGTATTACAGCTCTTGGTAAAACAGCTTCTGTTCCGAGGTTTTGTTTTGAGTTTTGCTTTGAAGCATCTTGGAGACGTTGCCACAGTTCTTCTGGATTTAGTCTGTCTCAGTGGAATGTGGAGCGCTGGCTGTTGTCAGACAACAATCTCACTGCATTATTACAATTAATGACAAAAATAATGTTTGGAAATGTGAACTGGTATTTCACACTACCGCAAAAGATAGAACTTAAAACCAATACTAAAACATACTAGTGGCCTAATTTTCTTGCTTTTGCACAGTACTTTATATATATATATATATATATATATATATATATATATATATTTAATATGTAAACAACTTTTTATTCATATATTTGATATGTAAACAATTTTCTTCTATTATATATATATATATATGTGTGTGTGTGTTTGTATTTATATATACATAATAGAAATATTAAATATATATATGTGTGTGTGTGTGTATATATAATCTATATATAATGTAAACAAGCTTTTATTTTTAAGACAATTAATCACAATTGGTCATTTCAAATCATATTTTTCCATTCGATTTTTGTTGTTGTAATTTAAGAACATAAAGCTCTTCAAACGTCTAATATCACAAAAAAATGTGGTAAATTATGAGTGAAAAAAAGGTGTAGAAGCATTGATGTAATCAATGATGTATCAAAATGTGGCCCAATTTCATATTATAAGAAGCATCACAATCATCCAGTAAATAATCTTTTTAAGAACAAATATTCTAACCCTTAGTTAAATATTTTGTTAAATATTTAGTTTTGTCATGTAGTAAGAGCTATATTGAATCTTCGTTGGTAACAGCATTAAAGGGGTAATCTGTCCCATCTTGCCAAATGTTCAGATTCATCCTCCACCTGCTTGCCATCCATCCTCTCATTCACAGGTTTAGCTTATTATTCATGGGTGCACATGCATCTCCAGCATTGTTCTCATACACGTGCACACACAAACAAACAAACAGGGCTTGAAGATCCTGAAAGGCTCTGATGAAGTGGTTTGGTAAAGTGCTCGGAGCACCAGAGTGGAAAGAAGCACTGCTCTGTTTGCGTGTATCACTGCATAACCTTGAATAGGGTCGTGACTGCAGATCATACACATGGAAATGATCCGGTTCTGCCTGATATTGGTTTGCTTTGAGGTGAATTGATGAAAGGCGAGGGTCATTAGTATTTCCATTGTGTTCATAAGTGTTTGAAGGATGGGGTAACCCGCGTATCTATTTATAGAAATCCCACTGGTGAGGTGAAAACTAGGGTCCTTTATGTTTGTAGACCATGTATGTCTAGACCATCTGGTATTGCATAATTTATCTGAATTAGCAAACCCATAAAGGAGTCGTTTTTAAAATATAATGAAGTATGACACAAACTGCTGCAACTTACAGTACTGCTGTAATTTTATATGTTCTACTATAATCTGTTGCTGCAAAATGTAAACAAAACAGTGATTCTTTCTTTTATGAGTTTATTGCTATTGATTATGATTCTTGACTGAACCAGATTATAATATATATATATATATATATATCAACAAAACTCAGACCATCAACATTATTGGAAAAAAAAAGGAAAGAAGTATATTGCAATAAATATTTAGTTTATACATGTTTATTTACAGTAAGGATACACTGATATTCATTTTATATGATATTCACTATATGTTTTGGCTAATAATATGGTTATAGTAATAAATAGTCAATATTTAAATACAGTGTTATTTTGTCTAAATAAAACACTAACTAGAATTCATTACTATGCATTATTTGAAATTCAAGAGACTTTAAAATATTGTTATGTAAAGTATAAAAATGGGTATTCATTTTGCTAGAGATCAGGGTTGCCAGGTCAAAATCCGCACAATTGATACTAAATATTAGCTCAAGCGCAGTCCGGGAGAAATTGAGGCGGGTTCCACTTCAATAAACGCACAAAAAAATAAAATGAAATGTAGCTGCTTCAAAAGTATAGAAGTAGCCCAATAGTGTGAGAAGGTTGCTGACTTGGCAACACTGCACAAAACACAAATAATGGGACATTTTGTCTAAAGCAGCTTAAAAAATTGCATTTTTTGGCGCTTGGCCAACATGTTGCTGCCAAGTCTGTGGTGTTTTTCTGTGGAATTGGGCTTCTTTAACAGTGTTTCTGCAGGTTGTTTTCATGTCGGTGGGTTGAAATGACCCCAATAAATTATATTTATGTGAATTTGAATGTGAATTTATGTGAATTTCTCCAAAAAACATGCATTTTACCCCGTGCAATTGGGTGTGAAAAACTGGCAAACCAGTTTCAAGTTGATTGCAGAGGTCTTTTAGGAAGCTAGTTAAGAGGACTTGTACTCAAGAATCCCAACACTGAAAATGTCTGGCTTTTCAGCGATGCCGATGACTTTGAGACCCAGTTCAGACATTTTTGTTTCCAATCTAATGTGATGGATCATGCTAGCAACCAGGTGGAGGGGTAGCAGGTGGGTTCTCCACATCTAACCAATCACCCACTGTTCAGCCCTGCTTCGATGGGTGTGGATGAGCATGCGCTTTTGCAAACACGCATATGTTTCACGCATCAAACCTGGCAAGACGGGGAAGTTTGCGCTTATGCAAGACGCAGACCACATGCATTAGCCTGTTTGTGTTTGAAACAGTGACACAAAACACCACAGCCATGAGTAAACCGATGCAAACAGGACTTGGTTGCTGAGGCATTGTTTAATGGGTCTTAAAATAAAGAGTGATATTAGCTAGTTTACAAGCTGTTTGCTGTCTTTGCTTCGATTTGCAAGTGAATTGTAACACATGTGGAAACATTTGAAGGTCAAATGAAGTGTCAATATAATTCGAGTGTTGATTTTACCACCTTAAGTATGTGTGATATGTGTATTTTTGAACCTCGGTGCTGACAGGTCTGTGAGTTATGCAGTATTACGGCAAGTGTTTTGAGAATACATTTTTTACATTTTATTTGTTTACTCCTTTGCGTGTTTTATTTTTTATTTGCAATAATAATAATAATAATAATTGTTGTTGTTGTAAATAAAATATGTAAATAATATACAAAAGAACATAAAAGGACATAAATAATAATAAAACTAAACGGACATTGTTGTTATTATTATTACCATCATCAATATCATCATCATTATTTCTGCTTATTATTTTTATTTACAACCGCAACAAAACAACAATATTATAATAACAATTATTATTGTTGTTGTTGTACTATATTACAATGAATACAAATCATAAAAATAAAAAAGGAAAAGAAAACGTTTTAAATAATAATAATAATAATAATAGTAATAACAATTGTTGTTGTTGTCATTATTATTGTTAAATATTATTTTAAATACAATGTAAGCAAATATACAAAAAAGAGACATATTTTCAATCTCTGGGGGGGGGGGGGGGGGGGGGG
>JAUMHP010000031.1:5069815-5131920 GCA_032361065.1 Enteromius trimaculatus | reverse complement strand
CCCCCCCCCCCCCCCCCCCCCAAATATTTAAAAAATATTTCCCTTTTTTTCTTTCTTTGAATTATGTATGTATTATGCATCATAAAGGTAGATTATTCATATTTTTTTACTTTGGTTAATTATATTACTAAGAGAAACTGTTTCATTTTTCCAGTGTTGAAATGCTTTCTCTTTTCCTATTTTTGAACCTTTGTCTTGACGTGCCTGTCATTCACGTTATATTAATACAGACACCCGTAAGTGTATTTGACACATGAAGTAAGTCGGAGACCACTTGACGTGCATGACAGACGTGCCAGATCTGCTCCCTGATAGGAGGTTTTAGTGTAGCACTGTGTGTCTGTGTGTCTTGATGTTAGTTTCGCTCATGATTTATTGTCTCAAGTCGCATATTAAATATTAAAGTATTCAACCTTTGATGCCTATAACTTATTCAGAAGCTCACGGTGGTTTGTGTAATGTATGTTGCATCAGTCCATTTATTGCTTCTTCCCCAAACCTGCTGACATATCTGTGTGTGTGTGTGTGTGTGTGTGTGTGTGTGGCGCATAATCAAAATGAGTGAACAAAGCAGACAGGGCTACTAGGGTGTCTGGGAGGATTTCAACCCCCCCTCCCCACCTCTATCTCTTTCTCTCTTTCGCTCGCTCATGATAAAGTGTAATGCTTTGTACTTGCGGTGCATCTAAACCCTAAGAGTACGGTTGTGCAAGCGTGTAGCCAGTGTGTGCTTCTCGTTCTGATTATTTCAACTGTTGGTGAGAACTGGAGACTCATTAAACAGAAAAGACCTGTACGTTATCTTCAAAATGCCTCGGAGACTCTGGTGAGTTCAGCTCCTCATTGACTTAATTTCAAATCTTCATGTTTGTGATGGATTTTGAAGCTGTAGCAGCTGAAATGCGTGAGATGAAGTTTCCGTATGGCATTACTTATAGTAGTTCTTCATGAAGCATAATGCATAAAGAAGTGTTTCTCCTGTTTTTGCGTGGGAGCAAACTCTTGTTTTGGGCTGTATAGATGAATAGAGTCTTGTGTCAGGTGATACATTCAGATTGTGATTGTCTATGTACAGCACTATAGGTGGTGTTTATACGATGTGGCTTTGCTTTGATTGCACAAGGAGGATAGGAAGTATTCAATGCAAGTCATTTTTAGAGGATTATAGAAGTATTACATAAGCTGACAGTTTGAGTAAGTGGCTCAGTGCTGCTGGTGTTTATTTGGGTGTCGTTCAGCTCAGTTTGCACTGTTGAAAGTATAATCCGTTACTCACCGTAAAGCTTGTCACACGCTCTGGTTCTCCCTGCTTTCTTTGCAAATCCAGTCCAGGAACGGCTTCCTCACCATAGCCATCAGAAATAGACAATGTAGCTGGTTCCTCTTCATTTTGAGGGTGTAGTTTTTGGACGGCATACATTTGAGAATGCAGTTTTTAGTAACACAGGTTAATTATCTTTTTATTTATAATATTATTTTATTTAACAATTATAAAAAAATTCTGAATTAGAAATATTCCTTAGATAATGCTGGAAAACAATGATAAAACATATGTATTTGTAATATTAATATAAAAAATATATTTTGAATTTATAATTGTACTATTATTATATTTATGATCATTTATGATTATAAGTTAATAATACTACTACTAATACTAATGTTTTCCCTCAGTGTTTCTTCCTAAAATATTTCCTTTTTTATCACTTTTCTATATATTTATTACTTAAGGCTATATCTCTATAATGCAGCCTATAGATAAGCTATTAATCAAATATTTAATATACAGTGTAATTTCCATAAATTTATTAAAAATACTAAGCTAAAGCATTTTTTTTTTTTTACAAAAAAAGATAAATAAATTACACATACAGTAATAGTTCACCCAAAAATGACATTTCTGTTAAGATTTACACACATTTGTATGAATTTATTTCTTCTGCTGAACACAAAAGAATATAATTTGATAACTGAAGAATTGATGATAGCCATTGATATTTTTTCCATACTATGGAAATATTATATAATGATACAAGGTATTTGTTTTAAAGTTGAAGCTGAATGTGCATTTTAATTAATTGCAGTCATGACAACTCTGGGAAGGGATTGTAAAATTTTCATTATCACATATTAATGTAAACAATGTATTTTGTTGGTGATGGATCAGATATGCTATGATGCTACAACTGGCTTCAGATTATAAAATTAAAAACAAACATGCTGCTGCTAGATAGAGGAAGTTCCCCCGTAGTGGATCTAGGCAGGTGGTGCTGGGGAGGCGGGGCATAATTTTGAATACGTCCTGGTTATAGGTATATGGTAATGATTGGCTGGAAACATAGAACTGAACGAACCAATTAGAGTGTGTGTAGAGATTCCTGGCAGAACTATTCATTAATCTTAATTAAAATAAGATTTAACCAGGAATCGCTAAATATTAGGTTGGAATATAAACATAATTATAAAAAAATAAAGCTTAGAGTTTATTCTGTGCTTTAAGTGTGTTCATCGAGCTGCTGGGATTCAAACTGAGTTCATCCTCACTTTTAGTGCACTTGACACTTTATTCATTGTTTGACTGCTGGTCTTCAGTAGACAGAGCCTCTTCCACATCACTGCTCACTCGTCCTTTTCCTTTCTCTGTCCGTCCATTTCTCCATCATGCCCTACAGGAGTCCTTCTCGTCTGATGAAAAATAAATGCATAGCTGGAAGATTGAGATCCTCTCACAGTGGGAAAAGCAAAACAGTCACACAGCTCCACTGCTTATAAGCTAAAACAAGAACTTGATTTTGAAATGATACAATTAATTGTTAGGATTTGTTTAATGTTGCATTCATAACATTAAAAACTCATCCAGCACTGTTATGTTCACAAGCACATAAACATTGTGTGTGTGATTGTGATCTAGTTAAGTTTTATTCCCTCTACACCTCAGTTTCATTTGGCCCTATTAAGATTGAAGCTCATTTCTCCTGGAGGCAGTTAGGCTAAAGACAGCAACAAATCAAAATCAGTTTGTGAAAAAGGAAGAGCCGTAATGACAGCTCCTGCTGAGAAATCTCATTGCCATGTTACAAAACTGTGTTATAAAAGAAAAGCAATTAAAGTAATCAGAAACTGAGCCGTGCTCTGCTAAAAAGACCATCATGACTGGTCAGTAAATGTTTTGTTTTAGTTGCTGGTTCATTAGGCTTCTTAACTAGCTAGCTTTAACAGCTTAGACCAGTTTAGAAATTCACACCGGTTTATAGCACGGTCCTCGTCATCAATGAAGGTGCTGAATTTAACATTTGAACTAATTCCAATTATAGCTACTTGTTTGTGACTCTAGACTGTTATGTTTTGAATGGAATAGTTCACCCAGAAAGGAAAATTTGCTGGCTATAGATGCAGATGAGTTTGTTTCCCAAGGATGGGATGCTACATTTCTCCAAATCTGTTCCGATTAAGAAACAAATTAATCTACGTCTTGGATGGCCAGATGGTGGAGGCACTGGCAAAGCTTTTTTTTTTAGCACTTTTTAAACCTGAAATGATCTTTGTAAATCCAAATGCTGTAGCTTTAGACCTCTGACTAATGACTGGTAGCTATTTTACAAAGGAAGCTATTTTAAAAGATGGAAAAAAGGGATTAGAAAGAATCAATCAATTATGAATAATTTATTGCTGTTGTGTCAATATGTAATCGTCTAATCAATAACAAAGTAACTTCTGTTTAATTACATGCACTGTAAAAATGGCTGTTATTTTAACAGTAAAAAACTGTGATAATGCTACAGGAAAAACCTGTTAAATGGTTAACGGTAAATTCCTGTAAAATTTACAGGGAAAAACGTAAACTGGATTGCATTTTAAATTTAGTTTGAATTTGATGTTTTTTCTTTAATATAATTCTGTTTCTTCTTAGTTTTTTCTAATCAGTGATGTTTATTAGGGTTGTTTGTCTCATGTAAATTTTATTGCATATTTCAGTTTAATGAGTCTCACCATGATGGTGTTTGTTTAGTGTTTGTGTGAATGATTCTGAGCACCTTCTATATATGTTTATATTTTAAATCTACATGTGATGGGCTTTGGGTCATCAGGTGACTTTCTCATCTTCACCAGCATTTGGGGCTTATCAGTGTATTTCAAACCTACAAAACAGATTTCAGTATTTTAGTAGCTTGGTATATTTACATTATATCAGTTAATGAAATTACGGTATTTAACTGTAAATTTAACTTGAACCCGTAAAACCTAACACATTGTTACAGTATTTTTATATTCACATTTCAGCAATCTCAGCTGCCAGTTTTTTTTACCATAAATTTTACGGATTTTTTTTTACAGTGTGTGTTTTAAAATATAATTTAATCTAATAACAAGTGTTGGATTTTTCGATTCAGATGTAATTGTGATTCCAATTCTATGTAATTCAGATTGCATGTAATCAGTTGCTAGCCATCTCTGCTCAGCAGTGCTCTCTATATCATAGGAGTTAAATGTAAACCCAACAGATTGATGGCATTAGCGTTGGTTTTACATGCAGCACAGCCTCTAGGGAGCCAGTGTCCATCCACATTATTTAACTGATCAGCTCTAAACAATCCTGAGTGGATTTTGCCCTCAGCACACTGAATATTTTATACTGCATATTTCTTTTGTTGGTCATATAAATACCCACTGGCTACAATTAGGGCATAATCTATATAGGATTAAAAAATACTATGAAATAATTTATGCAACATATTTTAACTCTCATCATTTTTTCCTAGTCAAAAATGACCAGTCTTATAAATTTCTTATTATGCAATTGTATTGGATAATGTGAGATTTAGTGGCAGTTTTTTAAAAGGCTGGTCATTTTTGACATTTTTAGCACACAACAAGTTTTAAGCATTATAAGCATCATGCATTGTTAAAAATAACTAAAATCAAGAACCGTTATTCAACTATACTAACAAAATGCTTCTATGAGAAGTGTGTTATTACAGATATTCATATTGTTTTCTGCATCTTTGAAATTATGCTTCTGACACGATTATATTCACATATTCTTAGTGTATCATTAAATCTAATTAATTGAAATATTACCACTAGAGGGCCTTCCATTCACATTATAGTGTACTGAATTTAGGGTTGAGTGCAGTTTTATCTAAACAAAAATAATATATATATATATATATATATATATATATGTATATTAGGTGGCCTTAACTACTATGTACTTACATCAGAAAATAAGTGCTTACTGTCTTCATATAATATTGCGAAACACTTTTGCTGCTATTGAGGAGGGATACGGGTAAGGTTAGGGACAGGCTTGGTGGTATGGGTAGGTGCTGTGGGTTAAGATGTAAGGAATGGGTCAATAGCATAATTAGAAATGTAATTACAGAACTTAATTACAAATGTAATTACATGTAGGTATTTTTTGTTAATATATAAGTACGATGTAAAAATATGCATGTTAAATTATTATAAATGTAAAAACCTTTCAAAAATATACAAACATTTGGATTTACTGCTTTCTCTCTTCTCTATTTATACATGTACAAAAAGCTCCTGAGCTCCTGAAAGCATTTCAACAGCTGTGTATGATTCGATTCTTACTCTCTGTGTGTCATAGAACCATTAAAGTCGAGTGACATGTTAATCAGGACACACATTGTGCACTTCCTGACAGAAGGATGTGCAGTGTAGCATCCCAGCCTCTCTGACACAGACGGCTGATGCAAATGAACAGCGTTTCAATTAGAAGCTATTGTGTTCACTGAAATACTGTCGGTTGATATTGTGACGCATATATTTTCTTTTTCTTTTACCTCCTGATCTGCTGTCCTGTTTTTATGCCTTTCTGATCTCTTTCAATCATTGTCCAGCTACGTTTCCGCTTCTCAGATGCGATGACCACGTCAAGTTCACCTCCTTACCTTTAGGAGACTCACAGACTTATTTTTGACAGAAGTCAAAAGATGCACCCTATTTGAACAGTGAGATTTGTACAGAGAACATTTCTTTCCTCCCGGCTGTGGATCAAAGCAGGACAGTGAACATCAGAGCAGTGGGGGGACAGAGACGGTGCAACAGAGACTGAAAGAGCAGATAAAAAGACGGAGGTAAAGACGAGAGAAAAGGTCAGGAGGAGAGTGAGTGAACAGATGGAAGTGTGGTGGTACAGCACGTAATGGGTTGTGCAGACCAAAAAGACTACAGTATTAAAAACAGTGTTGTCATACAACATTCTATACGTTAGCTGACAGACAGTTTGCAGTTAGGGTCATATATGTTTGGACACTGACACAATAGTCATATATTTGGCTCTCTACGCCACTAGAATAGATTTAAAATGAAGCTTTAATTCAAGGGGTTGAACAAAAACCTAACATCAAATGCTTAGAAATTACATTTTTTTACAGGATCATTTTTAATTGGACAAATCAATATAATCATGAATAAAATGTTAATTTTTAATATTTTGTTGAAGGTAATAAATCATAGACATCGTCAAAGTCAGGTTTTTCTGCTTTGTGATGCTTTGCCAGGCCTTTGTTGCAGCTGTTTGTTTGTGGGTCTTTCTGCCTTTGGTTTTGTCTTCAGCAGGTGAAATGCATTCTTAGTCAGGTTGAAATCGATTCAGCCATTGCAGAATATTTCACTTTTTTGCCTTTAAAAACTCCAGAGTTGCTTTTGCTGTATTTCACGAGTTCGTGCTTGTCGGCAATTATAATAAGGCAAAGCTTGTTTGGCGTGCTGCCCAGGGAAAATTATCAGAGTTAAGAGGGCAGCCCTAAAGGCTCGGGGAGGATGGAGGCATACGGCCGATTCCTAACCCTGAGTGCACCCCCCGGGAAAGAAGGAGGAGTAGGGGAGGCGGAGGGGTACAAAGATCGAGATGAGGATTTTAAGAGGTTTTGCATATTTATAAGGCGAGCCGGGAGTCGGATTGGAATTGGGAAATTGACGAGGTGGCGATCGTAATAATTACCTTCATACACTCCTCCCGAAACAAGTTGAGTTAAACTACGTGTTTTGGGTCATTGTCTATACTATAAAGCGCCTCCCAGTTAACATGCATCAAGCAGCATTTGACTGAATTCATCCTGCTTCTTTGTCTTCTGTCAAGTCATCAATAAACACCAGTAACTCACTACACTGAAAGCCATAATTCACAGATAATGTGCTTTGGATCTTGGGCTGTTCCAAGCCTTCTTCATACTTTTTTCTTCATGCCATTCTGTTATAGGTTGATCTTCATTTCATCCGCCATCCAAAGAATGCTTTCTCAGAAGTGGTCTGGCTTTTTTGCAAAGTCTAATCTAGCCTTGTTTGCACCATGTGGTGAACTTCTATATTTGTTCTTGTGAAGTCTTGTTCTTGATGAGTTTGTTGTGTTTATGAAGCCAGTTTCTGTTTTACTTGCATGTAGAGCTTCTTTGAACGCATTATCTGGGTTCAGAGCAACAGCTTTCAAATACGAATGATACACTCAGAATCAACTCTAGACTTGCCTGCTAATAAATGTAGAAATGACAGAATAGCTGAGGTGCATATTAGGGGGGAGGTGCATATTAAAGAGCCGCAATTCCTTAACCTTTCCAGCAATCATGACAAGTATACCCTTAAATTAAAGCTCAGAGTGTGCACTTTAAGCCCATGTTCAATATATAACTTCAATATGTTCTGGTCAACAACTAAAATAATAAAAATGTTGCTTGTCTAAATATAACTTAATTTTGTGTTAGATAAGTTGGTTGATAGCAAAAAATTTTAGCTCTAACTTAATTCTTAATTCTTAACTTTCTAAACAAGTTAGAAAGTTGGGCAAATTGCCTTCCCCATTATATATATATATATATTGTTTGATTGTTTTGTTATTGGACAAAAATATAAAAATGGCTATGACTGTCTGCATCTGTTAGTCCGACTGACTTGACAATTCACATTAAAGCGTTAAATCTTTTACTCACCTTCAAAGCACCCTTTGTGTATTTGACTTTCTTTTTTCAGATGAATTCAATCTGAGTTATATATTATTCGGAAGACGTGAAATGAAGTGAGTGTATCTGTATTAAAACGTCCCTCACACTGAATATTTGAAATGTTTTTCTCACTTCCGATGACTGAGGTAACCGGAAGATGTTCAGGTGGATGACGTAAACATAGGAGCAAAAGCAAACGTTTCATTACTTTTAGCCAAAGAAATCCAGTCTTCTTTTGGCTTATATTGAAAATCCTCCGACATTTACTTTCACAAATCCTCGGTTTGTGCATCTAATTCATGACCAGCGTTTTGTTTTGTTCTTTCTTCGCGTTTGTCAATAATCACGCAATGCTGACATCCTACATCATCTGCCAGGACTGCTTCCGAGTGCCACATTCAACGGAAATGAGAAAAAAAGTGTTTCTTATGTTCGAAATGTGGATACTTATCTTACTAAAATGCATTTGCTACAGGAGGACTTTATTCAGCCCCAAAGCCGTGTGAGGTATGTTTTATTACTGATGCATGTACTTTATTTTACTTTATCTTCTGAACTGTATACATCAAAAACCCGTGGAAAGGTTTGGAGGGGTCTGGGCAGTTTTTAATATAGCTCTGATTGGATTTGTCTGAAAGAAGAAAGTCCCATAACCCAAGGATGGTTTGAAGGTAAGTAAAAGACAGGCTTATCTTCATGTTTGGGTGACCTAACCCTTTAAGATTATTAAAAAAAAATACTTTTGCAAACTAGTCCTATATGGTTTATTAGAATTTTCACTAATATTGATACAAACCATCTTCAGATAGTAATAAAAAGTTTTTTGATAGATCCAACATTTTTTTAATAAAGCATGAATGAATTTGATAAAGAGTTTACCGAAGTGAACATGTGGCTATATCTCCTCAATGCATACTGTTTTCAGATCAAATTTGGAGTTTATGAATGTGTTTGTCATAGTTACCCACACAATGTCAATTTGGGAGCAGCGCTGAATCTTAAAATAATTTTGCAAGTAAATTTATATTTCAGCCATTTCGATAGAAATCTTTTTATAATCTCTGTAGTTACTGAAAGGAATGCCAGTATAATTATCAATAGAGTTATGTTTCTTGGTCTATTTTTAATGGTCATGAAGGGTCAAATTGATGCATTTAGCCATATATGATGTGATATATGAAAAATCTAATTGTATGTTGCCTCTGGGAACACAGCTGCCTGTTGGTACCGAGCTGATGAATTGAATGTGTTTTGGTACTCAGTGTCGTAATAGAGGGCAAGTGCACACAAACACACTTAAAAAGCAACGTAGAGAGAGACTTCTGGATCTGCCTTATGCATTTAGCCTTGGTGCTTGTGCTAGAGCAGTATGTCTGAGGTTTTAATGAAAAGAAGCATTGAGAAAAAGGAAGACTGTGTATCAACTGCACTAGAAAGCCAACGCCAATCTTTGTGGCATCCCTGCTGAGAAGAGAAGGGCAGACAGAAACCTGTAGACTTCAGATATTTACCCACTCAAATCTCTGTCGCTGTCACGTTTCAGAATCAAGTGTCTATGTGCTCTGTCTCCAGGGTCTTATCAGTGACTGCATGTGTGTACCAGGCATGAAAGCAGCAGGGGGCCAGTTCTCCCAGCACGTGTGCACCCGGCAGACCAGTGGCCTTGAATACTAAGCACACGGCACTGGTCGTGTATCTTCCTGCCCATCAGCTGTCAGTTATCATGGCACCTTAACCTCAAAGCTGTTTGAACAAACTCTGAGTTTCAAAGAGGGTTTAAAATTGACACATCTCTACAAATCCAAGCCGGTTTAAATCAAGTTCAGTGGGCTCACAATGCTTGCTATAAACATGCTCTGTCACCTCAGGGTTTGAGCCAGAGTTTATGATTAATTCTGGAGCGTGTGCACCTGAAGGTGAGAAATCTGCAGGGAACAGCCAATCGCACAAAATATTGTCAGTGTCAGTTTGATTCATTTCTCATTATGGTTGTTTTGAAAAAACATGAATTTAAATGCATTTACAAGGCAGGAAGTAACACAGCTACTGCCACAAAAGTCACACTAATGCCAAATATGACACTTACAATTGAATGTAATTTAACGAATATAGCCTAGAAAAGAGAGAAAACATTTTGTTGTTGTTGTTGTTGTTTTATTTATTATTATTATTTTATTTTATTTTTTTACACTTCATAAAACTAATTACAGACAACATGCCTGCAGGTCCAGCCTCCCCACTGATTTGCATGGTATTGTTTTATAATAGCCAGAGATGAGCATAACAACTCGCAATATTAAGAGGATTTAGCATTTCCAATTAAGCTAGGCCTGTTACATTCTTCTTATTTTTAGACCTATATTACTATTATTAGATTACTTTTTTCTTATTCTATTCTATTATAGGCCTAATTAAAATGATTAACATTGCAGCAGAGGTCTGTATTCGCTTGCTTGAGATGCTTGACCCCTTCCCCATAATATCAATTGTTTATAAGTCACATATCAGGCACTTTTTAAGCTTCCTGTTAAAAAAACAGGAAAATCACTTGGAAATCCTTGGGGGGGGCTGTGCCGGGGCTAAGCAAGTTTCTGACGGTGCTATTAGCGCCACCAATAATAATTTATACATACTCACAAACAAAAAGAAAGCATGTAACTTTAATAGTAGCTGTTAAAATATTGCTTATATTACCATGATGATTAACAGAATACTTCAACCCAAAATTTTAATTAATGCTGAAAATGTACTAACCCTCAGGTCATCCAAGATGTAGATGAATTACTTTGTTCACAGATTTAGAGAAATTTAGCATTAGAGCGTTTACTCACCATTTAATCCTCTGCAGTGAATGGGTGCCGTCAGAATGACAATAATCCGCAAGTAATCCACTCCACTCCAGTCCATCAATTAACATCTTGTGAAGTGAAAAGTTGTGTTTTTAATATTATTATTGAGATGTTTTAACCATGCTACTGCTTTCTCTTCATCTCATCTTAATTGGGAGAGAAATATGCACAGATCAAGCAGGTTCAATACTAAACAAATATATGTCAGTGGAAATGGTGCAAACCTCCTGTGACTCCTCAGACTGGGAGAATACCACCTCCATCTCCACCAACATCCCTCTTCTAACACATCCCCACCTCAGTGTCTATCACCTCCCTCAACACAGTGTGTTTACCCCTGCATGTGAGAGCCGCTCTTTACCATCAGCACTGTCTGGTGGCTCACATCAAACAACTGAAATCTGGTTTTACTGAATAGCACCATTGTCTGATTCACTATCATGCCACCACGTAAAGGATGTTCAAATCATCACTGCATGCCATGAGTCATTTGTGTTTCATGTCTGTTTTTGAAACGAGCTGATTTGCACACTATATATCGTTGCACTTGTTGTATTGGCGTGTTTGTCTGGCAGTCGTTAGTCTGTGACACACAGCTCTTGATGAGTCTGAATGCCTCATCATAGAGCGATACACCAGTGTTGTCCTGCGCACACGGCGATAATTGCCTTCAGCTAGCAAATCCCCTAAAGCATTTAATGCTCTTTATGTTCCGGAAGCGTTTCGCTCACATGCACCATCTCTCGCTCCGGACCGAAATCATAGCAAGTAGGAGCGGATTTACACAGCAGGTGAAATTAAATGATGAAAATGGGTTTATAATTGCAGCGAGTGTAAACAAAGCCCTTGAAAATCTCCTTATGAATTTCTGTTTGAAGATTCTAAAGCAACACAGCTTCAATATGCATTTTGATGCATTCATAAACCGAATGTCACTTTTTGTGAATTATATCGAATGTTCTTTGAGTTAGGATGCTTTTCTATATATATATGAATGTTATATAAAGGAATGTCAGTTAATAGTTGGTATTTTGGTACTTTTGAGATATTTCGAAAGGTTAACTTGACATTAACAAGACTTAGAGTCTTGTCACAGATAAAAAATGTGCCTACAGGGCAAGAACAAAATCCACACAGACACCATGTAATCGCTGTATCGAATGGAAGAAAAGAGCTGGAATAGCAATTATTCCATACTGTGGGTTTCCGAGACATGAATGATATAAAGGTGCAAGACAAAAACAGAACGCTGCATATCTGATCATATGTATATGTGGTGAGAAAAGAGATATATGGTGGAAATGTCTGAGAAAAATAGCAGAAGAGCAGAGGTTAAGCAATGAAAGCTCCTTAATCGAGAATAAGGTGTCAAAGTAAAATGCCATTTGAGAGGGAGGGTGATAGGGAGAGAGCGAGCAAGAGAGAGAGAGAGAGAATGAGAGGTATTCACGGTGAAGGATGCACACACACAGTCTGTGCAGGCAAGGACGGCACCTCATCTTTGGAGATTGTGACGATGCAGATTTAGCATCGGTGTGATGTGACGAGGAACTGAGGACTAGGACTGAGACCATGTCTGAGTTCAGGTCTAGAGTGCGCTGTCGGAGAGCAGGTGTCCGTGCTGCCGCCGCTCTTATCGGACTCCTCCACCGTTCACGCAAGCGATGTGAGAGACGGAGGTTGGCGGAGACAGACAGCCAGTGGTGGGTGAAAGTCGTTGTGGGTCGTATATGTCTGTATGTGGTGGAGAGAGATGTGTTTGTGTGTGTGTGTGTGAGAGAGGTCAGTGCATTCATGCATTATTTAAGTTTGTACTCCATGCAACACTGCTGTGCATGGATTACTTTTTGGGTTCTGTCACACAAAGTTTGGCTGGAAACTGAAACTCCAGGGAAATGTTTTGGAGGACTTGTACTCAATTTATGCTAGGCCTACATGTTCCGCACACTTTATGAGCTAGTTGTGCTTAGTGATTTTTGATGCTCTCTGGCCAAAAACAAGGGAATTTTTTATAGCTTTATGATTTTATTAGTAATATAGTTAATAGTAGTAATGTTTGATAAGGATTGGTGTAAACAAATCGTGTTGTGTAGCAGCCAATTTTTGTGTCAGTGCTGTACATGATAGTCACTTGGACATCTTATTTGATAAAAGTATAGCATAATTTATAATATCCTGATTTCAGAATTAATATTTATTTACTAGCAAATTCACTATGTTTTTCAGTGGGTTCTAGTATTGGTTCTATAGATTTTATATGAACATTGGATGGATGGATGGATGGAATGATAGATAAAATGACAGAACATAAGATAGATAGATCCAAACTTGATGTTAGATTGATTAGTTTGATATACAAAAGCATCTTATGTGAAATTACCCACAATCACTCCCGCTGAGATTTCCAGGAAAGGTGTTTTCATGTTGACTAAAATGACAGACAATGTGACAATAAGCTGTTCACATCCCCCCAGAGGTGTGAAGATAATTCTCCTGGTCAGAATGTGTTGTTTACTTGGTTCGGTGCCATTTATTGAGTATATTTCTGTTGTTTTTTGTTTTGTTTGATTTTTGGTCCAAATATGTATCAGAAGATTTTGTGTCTATATGTACATGCAGACTGGATTCTTTTGGTAAGTGTTGAGTATGTGACCGAAATTCCTTGTCAAGCATAATGAACGATATGTCACTTGCTCCCTAATACGAATATATTGATGGATTTATGGGATCTATTTACAGAGAGCTTATGAAGGATTGGGTGGGTATTTTTAGAGCCTTGTTCATTTCTGTCTCTAACCTCCCCCATGCTCCCCCTTTCTCTCTGTTGCTCTGTCCGTAGTTCACTTATGAAGAGGGAGGTGGAAAGCGAAAGAAAATTAATTTTGAGCAGGAGCCTCTAGATCCTCAACCTGTCAGCCTCCTGTCCTGAGAACTCATTTAAAGAACAGATTGCCCATCTTTAGCCCATTTTTTATTGATGATCTTGAAATCATATGAGGGTCAAATGGGAGAGGTACATTCCTGAGGAGTGAAATGAGACTGAGGCAATAGAAATGCTTTCAGAGAGGATCCTCTCTGTGTGAAGACGACACTGCAGATGACCATATGAAATTCAATAGTCAGCTTTTAGAAGTGCACTTATAGTATCTTTCACTATTCACTATTTCACTATGTTTCACTATTCTACTGACATTTAGAGACAGTTTTTAGCTACTGATGCCACATTGAAAAAATTCAAAGTCATTCGATTTAACCTGTTTCACCAATCAATCAATCAATCAATCAATAAATGCATTCTTTTTTTACATTTAAACATTCATGCTGATAAGAATATGAGTGCGCCTTTTAGCTTAGTAGACATAAATCATAGATTAGGGAAAGATTAGATTAGATAAATCATAGATTAGGGTCTGCATGTGCAAAATGTTATTGTCTGTGTATTTCAGTACATTTGTAGCTGTATTTATTGCTTTAATGTTATTTTAAGGGTCGAATGACGGTGATGATATCACTGTGTTGCAGGAAGCAGGAGTTGCTGACCATCTCCAATGTACCCCTGGCAGACTGTCCCCCCTCTCCCCCCAGAACCGCCCCTCCCGCCATGAAGGTGAGTGGCATGTCTGTTTCTCAGGGCCTGTTATGAATCAGCACTGAAAGAAGATTTGCAAAGAGAGCTTACAGCTGCAAAAAGCAAATTGCGGCATCGTGTCAAGCCTCCAGATAATATTTCATAAATAGTTTATTATAAAGC
Organism: Enteromius trimaculatus; assembly: GCA_032361065.1. Classification (NCBI taxonomy): domain Eukaryota; kingdom Metazoa; phylum Chordata; class Actinopteri; order Cypriniformes; family Cyprinidae; genus Enteromius; species Enteromius trimaculatus. The sequence continues at coordinate 5,117,353 of JAUMHP010000031.1, read as the reverse complement.
GTAATTATTGACTCATTTGGTTAACACAGATAAAACCTTCTTTCTTCTCTTTTTCTGGAGATAAGACCCTAGCACAGACCTGTAGCTGGTGATGTGCCCTGCTTATTCAGTAGACCATGACTTCAGACATCATCCTTGAGGTAGTCTGTACCTGTAAGCTCCTCAGAGGAGGTAGAAAGAAAAAGAAAACTCACATTTTATAAGAATGGAAGAGTTTCTGAAAAATGCACTAAATGTGCAATATTCACGTGTATAGTGAGGTCAATTTTAGTTAGTCAACTTATTGCATGTTTTTATTTTATGTAAACATATATTACAGCTTGCCACACAAAGAAAGCTACACTATTTCATTCTGTTTATGTTAAACATTAAGGGTCCCAATACAGAACCCTGAGGAACCTCAAAATGTTCTTTTGGGGGTTTTTTTGTTTGTTTGTTTGTTTGTTTATTTGTTTGATAAATATTTATAACAAGATTGCCAGACTAACTTTGTTGGTCAGGCAAGATCCTTTGGCATTCTGTAAGATCAGCAGCTACAAAGCAGTTTTATGAATATAACAAATTGTCGGACTAACTTTAACTATAGGTAAGCCAAAATATTAACCTCTGTATTTCTTTTTCAACAGTCTACTCAGTTCTTTGACATGTTGGACAAGATGGAGGTAAGAAGTGAAAGCCTTCATTTAATTATATATATATATATATATATATATATATATATACCTGTACATATGTATTCATACATATATACATACGTATATAGTCATATATATTCACAACATAAGCTTACTTTTTTTGCTGGGATAGTCAGCTGTCAGCTAGAGTAGCTACTTAGTGCTAAATCTGACATTTTGACCCTGACCCTTTAGCAGGTTTCTGAAGTGGAGGAAATGAGGCCACAAAGATTAAAGGTCAGAGGGTTTGAAAAAATGTAACTAGATTACTCTTCAGCTCAATGCTTGTCTATATTTCGAGCTTGAAGTATTTTCATTGCATGAGGTTGTCATTTTTCACTAATGTCTTGTATGCAACATTATATATGGTGAAGTAGGTTCAAAAGTCTGAAAATACTCAGAAAGTCCAGAGAAGAAAATAAAGATTTAGATTTTCGAAAACAATAAACAACAACAACAAAAGTTTAGATTCTGTGTTATTCAAGTGTCGTTGAGGCAAAAAGGGGACATACTAAAACTAAAACATTCAGAAATTATTTTTTGAATAAATTATTATGCTCATATGTATTAAATTAGACAAATGCTGAATATAAGCATTTTCAATTGGGCTCAGACATTTGGACCGCATTTTATACATACAGTTTCCAAAGCAAGTGCTGGATTAAGCATGGCTGAAGCAAAATAACCACTAGAGAAATAATCCTACCCTCAAATGCATGTATTCATTCAGATTGTCCAGACAGCCACGTAAAATGTCTTTTGTAAGCATGACTGTGAAGCATTGTGTGGACTGCATGTAATTTCTAAAATGTGATTGCATGCGTAACATATGCCTCAAAAACACTCTTCCTGTCAATGCACAAACATCTTTCTAAAGGCAGTGTGAAAATGTCCATTTACAGCGTTATGTTTTTTTTTTTTTTTGCTTTTTACCCCTGCAGGATGATTACATTCCATACCCACGGATAGAGGAGGTACAGTAATCCAAAATTGTTACTATAATAAAAACAGTTGATTGGATTTGGATCTAATTGTTTGATTCCTCTTTAAAGGTGTTGCAGCGGGGTGAGCCATACCCTCAGATTATCCTGCCTCAGTTCGGGGGTTACTGGATAGAAGACCCCGACCCCTCTGCTGCCATCCCGAACTGGCAGAATGGAATCTGTGATGAGGAAGATGGAGAAGGAAGCAGTTCAGGACAGTTTGGCTACAGACTGGAGAGCAATTATGCCATTCGCGCGTATCGCAAGCACTTTCTGGGCAGGGTGAGATTTATGTTTAGTAAAACCAATCCACATCAGAATGGGGCTATTATACTTGAATGTACCGTCAGACAAAGGCTTTTGGCAAATATTTGTCTAAGATCATTTTTAACAGATCACTCACAGGTCATTTTATACTTTCCGAGCGCAGATAATCAGCTGTCTGTGTAATTTAAGGCAGTGTTCTTTATGCTGCCGATGGATTCGTTCGCAATTATAAAGCGCTTTCTCTTATCTGCCGGTCTCAGGAACATCTGAACTTCTACTGCACGGCCAGTAACCATGGCAACCTTGTACTGTCCCTCAGACACGAGGAGGTGAAGGAGCAAGAGTACCTGCACATCATTCTCAGGTAATAACAGCCCTTTCGATCTCTTATGTGTAATTACATGATTGGCACATTTTGAACCGTTTGATTGCATTTTTCTATCAAATTTTCCCTCGCTTAGGACTCCATCAAAGACAATCTACGACAGGATCTCTTTGTCAGGCTTGACTGAGCTCCCCAGTGTCCCTCAGTTAGCAAAGGTAATGAATGTGCCCTGCAGAGATGGTTCACGGGCTTTAACCACTTAAAACGCCTTGAAAGACCCTTAAGTCTTGCTGATCCACAAAAAGCCATTTTTTAAGTGTGAACATAGTGATTTACCAGTATTTCATCTGCCATTTTAAAGGTTATACTCATGTGTATGTGCAGTATTTAATTTTTTCTTTCATTATATATATATCCAAATATTCAAGTACTTGTTTGTTCATTCTTCTCACCCCATTGTTTTGTGAGTCTGGTTCATGTAATGCAGCTTTGCAAAGAGGCTGTTATTGAAGGATCGAGGAGGTCAAAGGATATTTTATTTAAAAAATATATTGCATATGACAGTAAACCCACAGCCTGTGTCAGAGTGGAGCTTCACATTTTGCATGCAAATGTGGTGTTTTTTAGAGGGATAGCAGAAAAAAAACAGGCTATTTATTTCTAGGGGTCAGATAGAAGGTGGAAACCACTTTGTGTTGTCTGAGCGTTTTTGGTATGAAAACAAGTAACAAAAAATAAAATATAAATATATTAAATATAATAAATATTATATAAATATATATAAAAAATCTCTCTCTCTCTCTCTCTCTCTCTCTCTCTCTCTCTCTCTCTCTCTCTCTCTCTCTCTCTCTCTCTCTCTCTCTCTATATATATATATATAATTATAAAAATATATGTTAAGACATCTTTAAATATTTAATTGAGTGAACCGTACCTAATCTTACTGTTTATTAAATAAATGGCTGTTTGTGATTTTGTGTCATGGTTTTTTCCACTATAGCTACTATGTGAAGACATTGTGGGTCTGAGGTTTAGTCCTGTGCTGTACCCAAAGGTGAGTACAAGATTAATATTTTCATAATTAATGTTGTAATATAATTATTAACAATATTATATTATATGCACTACTGTTCCAAAGGTTGGGGATTCCTTTTGTTTTTTCAACAAAATTCATATTTTTATTTGACTCAAAAAGTGAGTGTAAAGACAATTATAAATACACATTTATGTTTCTATTTCAAATACATGCAGTTATTTGAACCTCTTATTCAACAAAGAATCTTAGAAAAATGCATAAAAAAATATTAAGCTGTTTTTTTAACATGTATAATAAGAAGAAATATTTCATGGGCACCAAATCAGCATACTGGATTAGAATCATTTATAAAGGATCATGTGACATTGAAAACTGAAGCAATGGCTGCTGAAAAAATACGATATTATTTTCAGATTTATTGTACCTAGAAAGCAGTTATTTTAATGGCATGATATTTCAGAATAGTATTTTTTTACTCTATTTTTAACTACATGAATGCAGCCTTTTTCAAAAACATTTAAAAGCTTAGAGCTTAAATACTTGAACAGTCGTTTATAAAGAAACACTGATTTATTTTTATTTTTATTACTTATCATTTCCACAATGCTTTTGCAGTTGTTGTTTTTTTTTTTTTTTTTTCGTTTTTTTTGGGGGGGGACAATTGTTGTTGGCTTTTAAAATAATAAATAAAAAAATAGATATGCTGTTTAAAATGAAGACAAAATACTTTTGGAGCCACTATATGTTTCAAATTAAAGTGAGTTATTTCTTTTATTACATGTTGTTTATCCCTCAGATTAGTTTATTTGAAGTATGTGAGGGTATTTGCATATTTCATTAACATACTTGCTTCTAGATAAGATGATATTAATGTGTCAGATATAAGCCCATTATATATTTGAAAATTACCAGTTTGTTTTGCAATGCACTATATCTCTTTTGACAGCTTGTTTATTGAAGAAAGTATTTTAGTCTTTCATGTTTTTTTTTTTGCAGGGCTCTCAATTAATAGTGAATTATGATGAGCATGAGTTAAACAACACGTTCAAATTTGGTGTCGTCTACCAAAACATTGGGCAGGTGAGGAAATGAATGTTGAATGTGTGCAGTTCACTAGCCGTTATAAAGATCAAAGACTGCCAGACTGAGGTTCTCTAGGACACTAAAAAAGCAATAAATCAATAAGCTGTTACTGAATGTGTACCGTATTTTTATCTGTTATTTCCTGTTATCTTTCCACACCTTCCTTCCCTTCCTGCTGTTTTCTTCAACATTTACCGTTCACTGATATCATCTGATGCTCTCTGATGCCCACAGACCTCAGAGGAGGAGTTGTTTGGGAACAATGAAGAAACTCCCGCGTTTACAGAGTTCCTCCGAGTTTTGGGAGACTGTGTAGAGCTGCAGGACTTTAAAGGGTAAAAAAACATTAATGTGATTTTTTTAGCGTGTGTAAACATATTTTAGTATGTGTAAACACTTGTATTTCCACTTTGTGTCTTATATTTAGGTTTCGAGGTGGCTTGGACGTGTCTCATGGTCAGACAGGGTCTCAGTCGGTCTACACTGTGTTCAGAGGACAGGAACTCATGTTTCACATCTCCACAAAATTACCCTATACTGAGGGAGACGCACAGCAGGTGCTCACTACGATCACAACACAACTCCAACACAATTGGTACAATTGGCATGCTGACAGTTGGTCTTGGTATTTTACTACAAATAGGTCCAAAGGAAGCGTCACATTGGGAATGACATCGTGGCTGCAGTTTTTCAAGAGGGGCCCACACCTTTTGTGCCTGACATGATCGCTTCCAATTTCCTCCATGCCTTTATTCTAGTTCAAGTGGAAAACCCTGGAACAGATGGCACCACATACAAGGTTTGCCATCATTTCTTTCCTAAAATGTTGGAGCTGAAAATAATGTGGCTACTGAAAGCGTTTGCAGATTATGGAAAGTATTTGTGGTCATTTGAACTGTAAGCTGAATTGTAATTATATGGTGCAGGTGTCTGTCACAGCACGTGAAGATGTGCCGCAGTTCGGCCCTCCGCTTCCCAGTCCACCCGTCTTCAAAAAGGTAATTAAGTGCACCACAGCTTCGACACTGCATTATTTTATATTAGTATATTTGTCTTGTTTTCCATTTAGAGTATCTCAACATCCTTAAAAATGCTAGTTTACTTGGAGAACATTTGCATAAGATACAAATAATTTTTTTTTAGATTATATCTAACAGACAGATTGTAGTTGTAGTTGAGAATATTTTTGCTTTTTATGAATATTGCCATATTTTTACAGGAAACCAAAGCAAAAACTGATAAAGAAAATGATATTCTGCAGGGCAGCCAGTTTGCTGTCAGATTATTGTTTTTTCTGAAGGTCACATCTGCTTGTTAAAGATTTTGTCACGTCATTGTCTTTTAAGGCTGTTCTTGCATCTTTCTTATATTTGCCATGTCATTGTATTCTCTCTTAGGGTCCAGAATTCAGAGAGTTTCTGCTGACCAAGCTGATCAATGCAGAGCTGGCATGCTACAGGTCAAGCCGATTTGCCAAGCTCGAGGTGACGAAACAATAGAGCATCGTTTGTTACCGTAATAAAGTCTTAATTTACAAATGAACAGATAAAAAATGATAAGATTCTGCTTCGCCACAATCTTATGTTGTTTTGGGGGTCTCAGAGACCCCAGGGCTATTTTAAAAATAGCTTCTTGGCTTTTCCTAATCACATTAGATTGTAAATCAAACATGATAACTCTTTTCAAACCTTCCTTCATTAAAAGTGTTACGTTACTTATTTTGGATCAAAGAGATCTTAAATATAAAACATGAATAAATAGGGTGCATTTTCATATATCACAAGAACTAGAAGGGAAAATAAGTAATTAATTTAGTTTGTACACTGCACAAAAACCATCCACTAAGGCTGAATTTATTGGATCAATAATAAAATAATATTTAATGCTGTCAATGCTGTTTGTTTACATAGTATATCTTATTGTGTGTATGTATATATATATATAAATGCACACCAATGCATGTATGTATATATATATATATATATATATATATATTTAAGAAAAATAGGCTACTGTATTTATAAAATATATTCATATATAATATCAATTATATGAATATAAACATGTAAGTAAAAGCAAATGCAAAATATATGCTGTATGTGTGTGTTTATATATACACAACAAATATACGCAGTACACAAGATATAATAAAAATAAAAACGGTTATTTTGGATGTGATTAATTGCTTGACCGCACTAAAAATATTATTATAATTTAAAATAGTTTTCTAGTTTCTAGTAGCATTTATTATGTTAATATATTTGTGGAAACAGTGATACATTTTTAAGGATTATTTAATAGTTTAATAAAACTTCATTTTTGTAAAAAAAAATATAATTTCTGTCGCATTTGATCAATTTAAAGCATACTTGCTACATAAAAGTATTAATTTAGATTTTATTTCTGACCCAAATGTTTTTTTTAATGATACTGTACCTTATTTGGTTCAAATTTATGAACGGTAAGATCAACAGAATGTGTGATAATGTTTTGTGTTTGTGAAATAGGAGAGAACACGAACAGAACTGCTAGATAACCTTCATAATGAGTTACACAAGCACACACAGACAATGCTGGGTCATCCCCTCAGCGCAGATGAAGAGAGGATGGAAAACGGGGCACATGGAGGAATACTGGAGACTATTAAGGTCTAACATCAAAAAGATTAGCCGTCATATTCACATGCGGCTGGCCAAAATGGATGAACTATCCTTTTAATGTGTTTTTGCCTCTCTTAGCGGGCGATGCGCGTGCGCAGTCACTCTATGGAGGCGATGGTGGGCTCGCAGAAACACGGCCGCTGCTCTTCGGCGGGAGGAGGCGTACCCACCAGCCTGAGCGGGGTCAGCCTGACACACAGCAACACTGAGGCTGCCAAGAACTCTGTGAGCATCTTATTATGCTCACAACACAGATACACAAATAAACTGCATCTAAATGGCCAAGTTAGTGTGGTAACAGCCACAGAGTGTAATAGCTTTGTTGATCACTTTCATTTCTTTAATATAATTCGATTTGTATACTTAACCCTGCACATGACTTATATTTTTAGTCTCCAGTGACATCGAGTGCCAAGTCTCCTCTGAAGAGTCCGGTGAAGAGACGCTCAGGTCTGTTCCCGCGGCTGCACACCAGTATGGACGGACAGCCAGAGCGCCACACACGCAGGTCCGACAAATACACAAAAAATACACACTTACAGATCTGTAATCAGTATATATATGCCATTCTGAGTTATGATAGCTTTGCTGTGTATGTTCCAGCTAGCAGCTATCAAATAATCTATTTTACTTTCTATTTGTTTGGTTTGTCTGTCATTTTAGTGTCCTAATTGATCAAAGAAGTCTAGACAGCGGTCATCTCTCACAAGAAGTGAGATCGGAGACATCATCCAATCCTAGCTCTCCAGAGATCATCTGCAATGAGAGGTAAATGGTTTGTTTCGCCACTGGTGCTTAACACATGTGGACTATCAATGGCTAATAATACTTTCTTTTTCTTCGTGTGTTTCCACAGGCCATCTCTCAAGCTGAAAGAGGTCAGTGGAAGACCAGATATCTCTCGTTCCTCGTCCAGCACCAGCAGTTTCAGCAGTGCTGCAGGAGACCCAGAGATCCTGGAGGAGAAAGAGCCTGTACGTCAAAGTGCCTTGACCTTCAGTAATGTTGTTAGAAGAAGTGCGCATGTTAAGTCTGTTCTCTCATGTCTTCAGGGCAGCCTCCAGATTTCTCCCAGTCTCTCTCCCGTCTTTGGCTCTCTGAGCACAGAGGGACAGAGCTCAGGAACGCCTGTGATTATGTGCCGCAGTCCGACAGGTATTTGAGAGACTCCCACCACATTCAAAATTTGAGTTAAAGATGCACAGCCCAGTAAGTCACATGTCATTGCATATCTCTCTTTTAAAAGATTTTAGGAATAAAACCTCACCCAGATCCAACCTGAAGTTCCGCTTTGACAGATTGAGCCAGTCTGCTGCTGTAAGACATGCTCTTTTATTCTCTATTGTTGTATGTGTGTGTGTTGGCGAATGTAGGTTAACAATTGAATGGTAATTGTGAACTCTCATTTCACAGGGACATTAGCAATGGGAATGTCAAAGATGACCAGAACCACTGTAAGTTATTCATGATTAATAAATGTAATCATAAATCACAATCTTGGGGGAGGGGTCAAACCTGATGCTTTTTTGTTCTTGTTTTTTTATCCCACAAATTTGTTGATCTTCATTATAAAGGGGCCTCTTTCCTAAATACTAAAGACCGCTTTTCATTATATATCTGAAGAGATATTTATGAGTCATTCTATAATTTTGGATACATTTAAGAGCCATTGATGTTAACTATTTTCTTATTTTACTATTATATCTTATTTTATCCATTATAAAAAAGGCATGCTATAATGCACAAATATTATGTACACCTTATATTTCATTTACTTGTTAAGAATTGTCTTGATGTCTCTTAAATGAAGGTGTGTGGTTTTGAAGTGAGTGTGTCTTCAGTTACTAAATAATGAATATAAAAATTGATAAGTTAGCATTATGTATAAAATAATAAAGTTACTTATAAAATCTTTTTTTATTTTATTACATTTTATTTCATGGACCTTAAAAATCTTTTTTCGCAGTAAATAACGCTAAAATAGACCAGGAGAGAGGAATATGAGTTAAGAATTGAGGGAGAAAAATTCTGTTGGATTCCAATGATATAATTCATAGGGTGTTACTTATTATATCATATAAGCGTATTAAAAGAACAAAGTGTCTTTTACACATTGTAAGAGCAAAATAAAAAGAGAAGAATCCACAACTTACAGCTTGTTCTAAGACTAAGAGTTGTTGCCACAGAAGGTCTTGTAAGGATATAAAGTCACAATAAAAATGCCAAGCATTTTAATAATTTACTGATGAAAAAAAAAGTGTCTGTCACAGTGATGGATAATGATTATTTGTAACACAATCTCTCATTAAAATCACTCATAATAGTAGATTCTTATTAAGTTATGTTCTTGTCAAAAGACTATTTCTTATTTGGTATTCACTAAACTCTCCATTTAATCAGAAAAGCAATGGATCAGCACCGAAGTTCAAACACTGTCGGGACAGAGAAGGAGAGAAATGAAGAAGGGACCCATCGCTCAAGCCTGTGCTCCAATCTGAACATCACAAGAACAAGCACACAGTTAGCATCTCCTCTAGTTCCTGCAGGTGCTCAACTGGTACTGACGTGGCACGTTAATTGATTTTGCACATTTTGAAGCCTTTCACTGTAAAAATGAATAAATAAAATGATCCAATATCTTATATGTCCTCACAAAAACACAGTTTATTTTAATGAACAAAGTTCCCAGCACCTGAATCATTCCACAGTATTTTAAAACTTGCATAAATGAGTGGAAAAACTGTAAAAGCTTTTAATGAAACTAGCCACAGAAGGATATCATTGCACAAATTCATTTCATAACAAATCTAAAATGCACTAGGGTGGTGAAAAACAATAAAGTAGTCTAGCACAACTTTGCTTTCCTCTGTATCTCTCACGCTTGTGCCGTCCCTCAAAATCTGCCCTAAAATCAGGCATAGTTTGGAGATGCTTTCAGCTTCTACTGTGTCCCCTTACAATTTAAATTTACAATATATATTATTAGAATAAAACTTGAAATCACTCTTATGTGTATATATTTATTGTGTATATTCATGGATGGAAACGCAGGTGAATAAACCTTTATTGTCACAAACGGCTGAAATGTGTGAAAATGTGGCACTTTTAGAGGGACACCTCCATTCTGGTCTTTGGTAAAAAAATATTTTTTGTTTCCTTATAGTATAAATTGCTTAAGAGAAAGAGCTGTATTAATTTATTTCTCTATGATTGTACTGCTGTGTAAAGGTTTCTGTATGGCAATGTTGATTTTGTTAAATAAAATATTGTATTTTAAAGCCTTTGTTTTATTTGTAAGCCAGAACCAGAGTAATACTTCTCTAATACCTGCGTGAATTTCATGAAGGTAAATGGGTAGGTGGGTAAATAAATATACACTACCCACTCAAACTTTTGGGATCAGTAAGATGTTTTTTTTTAAACTGTGATTTTGTAAAATATAGTAGTAATTTAAAATAACTGTTATTTTATTTTAATACACTTTAAATATAATGTATTCCTGTGATGCTCGTCAGCATCATCAGCATCAGCATCATTACTCCAGTCTTCAGTGTCACATGAACCTTCAAAAATCATTCTAGTAAGCTGATTTATAATCAATGTTGGAAACAGTTGTGTTGCTTAATATTTTTGGGGACCTGTGATAATTTTTTCTGAATTTCTTTAATAAAAAGTTAAAAAAGAAGAGCGTTTATGTAACATAGACATTTTGTGTTACAATATACTCTGTTCAAAGGTTTGGGATCATGAAATGTTTTTTTTTTTCTTTCTTTCTTTGTTTAAAATTAATAAGCTACTTTCATTCAATATTTCTGTTTTGAATAAAGAATGATTTTTAAAGGTCACAATGAAATGTGACAATAAAGACTTGAGTAATGGCTAATAAAAATGTAGCATTGTCACAGAAACAAATTATATTTTAAGAAGAATAATGAGAATAAGGTGAGAATAAAATCAAGTAAGCATTCCTGAAAATCTGTATTTTTATTTAAAATAAATGTTTTGTCTGTAAGGTTTTCGGGCTTTTAATATTTAAGTAAGTCTACAAGTAAAATGTCTTGTAAACTTAAGTTCGTAATTTAGTTTAGGTGATAAATTATTTTAATTAACATTTAAAGGTAATTAAACCGATTTTGCGCTTTAATAGTATTATGATTCTTTCTCTACGCATCACATATTACATCCTAAACATGAATGTTAGTAAATGCATAATCTTCTTTAGTCAAAGAGGGCGGGTCACAGTCTAGCAGACCATCTCCTGGGCGGTGTGTGTGTGTGTGTGTGTGTGTGTGTCGCGAGGAACTAGAGCAGTGTTAGCACAGCTAGTGCGAGGCTCCGTTCACTTCACTGAGAGTTAGCCGTTAGCCGCTAGCTCATTTTAGTGAGTGATCATGGCGGCGGTGCGCAGCCTGCGGGTGTCGGTGAAGTCCGAAAGCGCGTCCGATCGGTCAGAGTCAGACTCAGAATCAGATTCGGATCGAGATGCCCGGGAAGCGGAGCCCATGGAGGTGGAGGAGGGAGAGCTGGAGCTGGAGTCCATCCCTGTTCGCCGAAGTTTAAAGGAGCTGTTGCCGGTGAGTTAGTCCGTAGGCCTCTTTCAAACCATGGGCTCGCGTAGTACAGTGAGCCGTTCGTTGGTGAAGCAGATGCGGTGCTATGTTAATTACAGCAGTATTCCTGCTTTTGATCAGGTTCTAGTAATGGACTTATGATGGGTTATATTACGTTTGCATAATGTGTAGAGATGACCGGTTGTTTCAGAGGATCTTGGGAAAGTGATGTAAAATCTCCGACCCAAGTTTCCTATTACTAAACCGACTTTTTATTTGGCGCATTATTAAATTCTGTACTAATTGGTTAATAACTGAAATTATTCTGGTGTAGTATGCTTCTATAAAGCTGTATCGTGGAGAAAAGGAGATCACCTTGAATTTCAGACTGACTAACGTTAGTGTAAAGCCTGTGCTTTATTTACTGCTCACATGGATATCTGTATGATTAAAACTGTTTCCACAGGACACCAGCAGACGTTATGAAAATAAGGCTGGTACCTTTATCACTGGAATCGATGTCACGTCTAAGGTAAGTGACAGCTGGTTGTGTAAATGTATCAGACGGTCTGCTAATGTACCTGTTGTTCACAACGTTTGTACGTGTTCAGGAGGCCATTGAGAAAAAGGAGAAGCGAGCAAGAAGATTTCATTTTCGCGCAGAAGAAAATCTGGCTCAGAGAAATGTTGTTCTAGACCGGGATGTGCTGAAGAAAGGTAAGAATTCTTACATGTCTATGTCTTCACCTTGTTTAATGTCTAAATGTATATTATAGATCATATTGTAAGTATTTTATACATGTTTTAATTTAAAAAAAAGTGCTTTGACCTTGTAATGTTTAAACAAAATATCATGACTAGGCTTTTCCAGCGAATACATCAGACTTGTCTCTGATAGTTTAGTCCCATAAACCTGTACTTGCATTCTCATGTTCATCTGCCTCCACTGAGGAATCTTAAAGTGCCCCGATTATGCCATTTTAAAGGTGGCTAATGTTGCTTTATGAGTCTCTTGAAACAGGTTTACATGTATGCAAGTTAAAAAAAACACTTTAGTTTTCTCCAAAAATAGATTTTATTTTACCCTATTTCTAAATGATTCGTAAACGACTCGTGTGAAGAAACTCAAAGACTTAGTCTGTCTAAACCCCGCCTCTCCACTGTGATTGGTCAGATGGCGCAGTCCTTTATGGTTACAGCCTGTGTCGGAAAACAAAATGTGTAAATTGTACAGAAGTTGTTCGCGACATTATGCAAATATGTTACTTTTTTATGTGTTTACAGAAAAAGATTCGAATTGCTGACGACTCGTTTAGGCGAATGTGAGCCGACTCTGTTTTTTGATGGACAATAACTTTATGTATTGTGCAGTGTCGGCGTCACAACTTTGCAGATAGTTTGCATTGTGAAAAATATGTTGAAAAGTTGTATTACATTTATTTAATTGCTAAAAGTGCACAGACCAGAGAAAATATTATGTTACGTTTACTCTTCCTGTATTATCCACATAGGTTTGGAATGATGTTAGGCTGAGTAAATGATGACCCACTGTTAATTTTTAGTGAATTGTGCCTTAAACATGTCTTAAACTCCCTCTTTAGCGATTCCAAAAGCACGTCTCGAAGCCCTACACATGAGTGGAGTTGATGACATGAGCACTCAGGATGTTTTTGGCTACTTTAAAGAGTATCCACCTGCCCACATTGAATGGATAGATGACACTTCCTGTAAGTACAGCCTCCATGAAATTACCACACTGTCATAATTATACATTGAAGGCATACAAATCTGAATTGGAAACAGGAAAAGTTTTGTTTAAAGCTGGATTGTGGTGCTCATAGTCAAATCACACTGTTCCCAGGCAACGTGGTGTGGCTAGACGACATCACTTCAACCAGAGCTCTCATTAACTTGAGTCGGATGCCAGACAAAAAAGAGGTCGCGAACACAGACAGCTCAAAACCATCTGAACTTTCAGACCAGCCACAGAAAGGTCTGTCTTCTCATTATGCAAGCCCTGTTTTTTTTTACTGTGTAACCTTAAAATAAACAAATTTCATGAAACAAAACTGTCACATTATTGCTGATCAGCTCGGCGAAACCGGGGCTCTGATGATGATGATGATGATGATGAAGAGGAGGAGGAGGAGGAAGGCGAGGTAGATGATGAGGATGATGATGAAGATGAAGTGGTGAAAGCAGATAAGAGCAGGAGCAGTGATGGCAGTGAGGGTAAAGCTAGCGACATTGAGGAAGAGACCGAAAAGAAACCACAGGAAACTGCAGAGGTAAACTGGTAACATTAACAGTTATTCTAATATTTTGTGTTTTTTATTATTATTATTATTTATTTTGACGTATCCTATATTTCATCCCAGACAAGCCTGCTTTCACAAGCAGAGCGAGAGTCTCTTCTCCGGAATGATTTGCGACCCACAATCAAGCCCTTCAAAGGCAACAAGCTGTTCTTACGCTTTGCCACTCAGGGTGAGGAACATACTTCAGCATGTCACCTACAAATAGAAGCAATTGTGTCAATCATTCATTACTCTGCAATGATTACATTAATACAGTGAAACAAATTTAACAGTCTTGCCTGTTACTTTTCATCAGAGGACAAAAAGGAGTTGGGTGCAGCCAGGAGAAGTCGGTACTACATGAAATATGGGAATCCAAACTATGGTGGCATGAAAGGCATTTTAAGTAACTCTTGGTAAGAAAAACTTTATTTCGTTAGATAAAAGTTCCATGTGGCATATTAGAATGATTTGTGATAAAAAAATATATATATATATTCTGCTTTGCCGTCATAAAGATATATTATTTTAAAATGTATTAAAAATAGAAAACAGATATTTTACATTTTAATATACACTAGTATAACTTTACTGAATTTATCGTATTTATACCGCTTTGGTATGGAAGCCCATTTTCACCACTGAATTAAAAAAAAATATGAAAAGGAAATTGCAACCTTGTTATCTCGCAATTCTGACTTTCTTTTAAATCTTGCATTGCTGAGAAAGTTTACATTGCTCAATTGTGAGATAAAAATCACAACTGCAAGTTTATATATCACATTTCTGACTTTATATGTTTTCCTCTCTCAATTCTGAGAAAAAAGTGAGAATTGTGAGGCATGAACTAGCAATTGCCAGAAAGTCAAAATTGGGAGGTTATGGCTGCAATTACCTTTTATTTTTTCATTTAGTTGCTGAAATTGGTTTTCATAACCTTGTGATCAGAGGCTTCTTAAAATAAAAATAAAAAAAGGCATTAAATATGAGCAACCCCTAACTTTTGAGGGGTAGTATAATTTCTTTTGAGCAGTTTTTAGTTCATATTTTGCAGGGTGACTTTATATTCATCTGGAATTGTACATTTGTATAGGAAACGGAGGTATCACACACGCAGGATACAGCGTGACGTTCTGAAGACCAAAAAGTCTCTGATTGGAGACAGTATGGGACACACCCCACCTTACACTCATCGACACTCTGGTAAAACTCTTTAAGTAACAACATCTTTTGTATTAAGTTTATTTGGTCTGTCAATTAAGTTCTTTCACTTTCTCAGCTGACCTGGTGAATCTGCCAGAAGAGCCTATAGAAGAGGAGGAGGAAGAAGAGGAGGATGGAGAGGAAGACATGGATGCTGATGATAGAGTGGTGGAGTACAGAGATCGGGGAGACAGGGAACGGGGGCCACGGCTCGGGGAAGGAGGGGTGCGAAGTCGTTTAGGAGGCCCGTCGCCTGCATCTTCAGATTCAGATGAGATGGACTACGATCTGGAACTGAAAATGATCTCAACACCCTCTCCCAAAAAGAGCATGAAAATGACTATGTATGCTGATGAGGTAGAAACCAACCTTCGCAGTCTTCGGTCAGTCTTCGCTCCACACTTTAGGATTCGCATTTTGTCTCTTGCTGAAAAGATTTCATGATGATTTCTTAATGGTAATTGTGCTTTTTGTCCCTTTCTCAGAAACTCCATACGGACTGAAACAAGTAACAGTGTGAAGAGTCGCATTGGTGGCGGTGGCGGCGGTGGTGGTGGTGATGGAGGAGGAGAAGAGGGAGGCTCGTCTAAGTCCACATCAGAGAAAGTGACTGATGTGAGGCAGTTACTGGAAGAGAAAAGGCAGGGACTCTCTCAGCAGAGATCACGTCCCCCAGTGACTATAAGCAGCAAGACAGGTTAGTTATTGACAGGACAAACCAAAAAATGATTTCATGTTTAGCATTCAAATATGCATTGAAGAAAATTATCATAATTAATCTTTAAGCCCCATATTGAGGTTTCCCTCTTAAATCAAGTCTCAAATCACGTTTAAGGTCATAAAAAAGTATCCAATATCTTAAATGGTATAACAAATGTCATAAATATAATTTTAAGAGAATTTAAATTTTGAACTTATATGAACTAATTCTATTTTCTACCCCTTTGCCTACCCCTCACCCTTTAAAATAAAGGGTTAAATATTTTCCCCTAAGAAATGGGACACCACTACTACACTGTTATACGTCATCATCCATTGTCACTAGCTCCTAACGTTACGTCAGAGGACATGTGCCGATATAAGCACCGTTCATTTACATGTACACATATGGCCGTAAACAAAACAATACGTTACCGGGTATTTGAAATAAAAATATATTTCCTAATATCTGTGCTATCCGCTAGCAAACTCCAGCGAATTTTTTTTTTTTGCAAACGTTTCTTTACAGAACATCACCGTAAACACAAGACCGATGGTAATACACATTTAGTGAAAATTGTCATAAAAATCCTTATTAATGGCAAAGATTACTTACATTTATGGGTTTGCTTGCTCAAGTGAGCAGCCATGTTGGAAATTTCTCTTAGCCCTTCGTTTGAAGTGAGGTCCTGAAAAATCTTTCTCGAGGGCTATCTAGCCTTTACCCTTCCCCCTACTCCTCCAACCAAAAGAGAATTGAGATACCCCTACACGTGAACGCGCTAAACGGAGGGGTAGGGGTAAGGGGTAGAATTGATATTGAGCCCTAATGTGGGGATTGATTGGTCAGAAGGCAATTTTTTTTGAAAAATAAAAATGAATGTGAGCTCTGCATGTTCAGTCAAAATGTGGCACATTAGACATTAACAGTTCAACAATCAACACATTTCAAAACAAGAGCCTTCAGGCTAGATTATAGTTAAATGTCTGCATTATGCATAAAACATTTTTTCCTTGATATTTTGGTTATTATATACACAGACAATATTTGGCATTTAAAGGGGTCGTATCATGCTATTTAAAGATCATTGATTGGTGTAACAGAATATGTTACACTATATATATATATATATATATATATATATATATATATATACTCAAATAGCTTTTGCACATTCTTTTGAGTTCGCCTAGGTCAACAAAACTGTCGTCCATAAAATGTTTTGCACAAAATTCAAACATTGGGAAAGTAAAAATCTCATCTCATGACCCCTTTAATTCAACATCAAGTCTAAAAACATTTAATTGATATGCTGTTAAATAAAACAATTTCGGTACATGTGTATGAATTAAATAAAGAAATGTATCGATTATTGTATAATGAACTGCTAGCAAAAACTGTTCTGCATTCAAATAAGTTTGAGCATTTTGGGCAATAAAATTTATTTTTTTTCTCCACAGATGTGAGACAGAGATTAGGCAAAAGACCACACTCTCCAGAAAGACGTCGCTCTGTCTCTCCCGTCATCTCTAGAAAAGCAGTGTCTCATAGAGAACCTTTGACAGACGTGCGCAGCCGACTCGGAGTGGCAAAACACGAGAGCCGCAGCCTCTACTCAGAGTCCTCAAAAGACAAGAAAACGGGTATAGTTGGAGTCATTGCTTTTTTTTTTTTTTTTTTTTTGTCACTTTTTTTGTAATATTGATAGTAATTGTTGTTTCAGGAGGCTTGTGGAGCCGCCTCGGCCCATCTCATAGGGACGATAGAGATGATGACAAGGCTTCTTCCCGAGCGTCTTCCTCAGGAGGAGTAAGGCGACTCGATGACAAGGAATCTGACGGGGATGATGATGACGATGAAGAGGATGATTCTCAACTGCAGAAGATGTGGGGAGCAATGATCAAGCAGAAGGAGCAGCAGTCCAACAAGATGAAGAAAAGCCGGCTGGACAACCTCCCCTCGCTGCAGATCGAGATCAGTCGGGACAGCAGCAACGGCTCGGACAGTGACTCATGACTGTCTACTCCTGTAGGAAGTGTGGGAATCGGGAGGAATGATGAACGCTGTGGTAGAGAGATGGAGAACATCTCTAGTAGACTGGGCCAAGAGACCCTGACATGTATACTCTAACATTCCCACACCCACCTCTTGCCTGTCTACAGACTTTGCAGATGTTTTCTGTAGTCCTCTCTGCGGGAACCAACTTTGAGAGTGTTATTTGGAGCAAGAGAGAGGGCAGAATGGATTTTTTTTTGTCATTTCAGAGACAGGGCAGTGGACGAGTCCCTCATGTTTTGTTTTTCTTCAAAAGAAAGATTTTTGGTTGTATTTAACACAAATCAAGGGCCCATTTTTAATAGACAGCGATGCTCCAGGTTGACATAAACAGTCCTGTGATTTGTTGTACTGACTGGAAGCAATGTGATGGGATGTCTGTTAGCAATACATTTTTTTAAAAATCATGTCAGTGTGGTTGGTTTTTGTTGCATTATTAAGACTGTCATATCACTGTGGATTTGATGTGGAGAACCCAATGGTCTGTTTTTTGTTTCACTGGCGAAAGTGTGTGTGTGTGTATATATTACACACAAACACTTACCAAACCTGAATGAATCGGTGCTTAATTGTACACAGTCCTGTAAGAGGGGCACATAATGTAGACAATGTAAAGATAATTTCCCCTTAAGGAATGGTCTACATTCCCAAAATATGTCATCAGTGAAACATACACGAAAAAGCTCTGTATGATGAATAAAAGTCGGTTTTTTACATTGGATTTGGTCTATAAATTTATATTGTACAGCTTGTCAGTGTTCATAATCCGTATATACCTATATTTAATGCGCAGAAATATTACTAATAATACTCCTGAAATGAAGTGAAAAATGGACGGCGAGTAGCAGGACTTTTATTTTGAAATCTACTTGCTCGACAAAACCGGAAGTGTTTCCGATGTGTACTCTCGCTTCCAGAATAACAGTCGGAGAATCTAGACATTTAACAATTTTGACTGAATGGAATTATTAACTACTTATTTACCGGCACTGACTTGAACATCACTCAATTCAAAGGTCTACCGTTACTATTAAACCGCGCAAACAGAGAGCCGGAGGTGAGCGAACAGTCGCTGAGCGTGTAACGTTAACGTTAAGTCAAGTCATAAGCTAGAGCCACGCAACTTGAGCTCGAGCTAATTATCAGATATGAAGTTTAGAGATGCTGTCATCAAATCATTGCCCTTGCAATGGGCCGCGTAGCGTCGATCTGTAACGTTAGATGTTGACAGACGAGTCTGCAGCGGTAACGCTAATTGGCTGAGGGAAGATGCAACAGGTCCCGTACGGATCTGTGGATCGAGACAAGCCTCTCATCCGCGTGCCTTTCACCCGGTTAGCGGTGATCACAGTGTGTCTGCCTCTGCTCGGCCTCGTCGCCTGTATCGTGCTGGCTCTGCTCTACCACTACAACGACTCGACCTACACACACTGCCTGGTGAGACTAAAAACCGTTTTTTGCTAGACTCACATCACTTTTGGGTCTAACGCCTCTTCTTTCCCCTAAAACTTATGTTTGTATATAAACATCATCCTCTTCTTTCCCCTAAAACCTATGTTTATATATAAACATCATATCAGTAGTGCTATGAAATGAGGAGGCCTCAAAGTTGGTATTTAATATGTGTGTGTGTGTGTGTATATATATATATATACATATATATATAAATTTAATTAATGTCCCAGTCACATTTTCTTGTTTAAATAAACATTACAATGCAATTATTGGCTAATTGACAGGTTATTATTATTATTATTTCTGACTTTTAATTGCCTCAATCTTTTACCAATTTACTATTACCAATCATTTGTATTTTATAATATTTTTTGCAACATTTTCCTGTTGATAATAATGTTCTTTTTATATACTGCGAACACTTCTGTTATTATTAATATACTTTATTTATTACCTGGAGATGAAAAACGTTATTATACTTATATATACGTTATTGCAATCATGTGACTTTACGTTTCATCAGTCCATATGTTTCTGATTTTTATTCAGCTTAGCTACAACTGTGTCTGTGTGTGTGTGTGTGTGTGTGTGTTTATTTGTTGTAATGAAACTGTGTCACAACCTTGATAATTATCATGCAAATTGTGAAGAAATTGTTTGGAATGTGTGACGATAGCATTTGTACATGTGTTATTTTGTCAGCATTAATATTTGGACTTTTATTTTGTCAGTTTATTCATTCGTTGAAGAGATCTGTTAATATATATAATAGTTAATCAGTATGTCTACTCATTGTTTAATATTTATACACACACAGTATATCCAGGTCAGATTTTATGTTTTCGAAAGAAAAGCTGAAGCATTTTTACTTTCCTGTGCAAAAGCTGTAGTCACGTTGTAACAAAGATCTTTTAAAAATCCTTTTACAGGTTCCTAACTACCTCCCATCCATCAGTGCAGCCATCAGTCTGACCCCGGAGCGCTACATCTGGCGTTTCAGCATCGGCCTGCATTCTGCTCCACGCTTCCTGGTAGCAGCAGCGTATTGGAGGTTTTACCGCGGACGCTTTTCCAGGAGGTTCCCAGAGCAGCTTCTGTGTTTTCTCACATTCCTCTTAGCTTTAAGTGAAAATGTAGGGCTGCTTCTGCTCACCTACGTCTCCTCCAATGAGACCTACAGTAAGTGCCTTTTTGGACCAAAGCCCTGAGTCATGTTTGAACCAGCACGCAAATGCAGGGATGCTGAGAGCACTTGCTGGATCGATTAAATGTTTTTTTATATTATCTTTTTATTGTTAAATATGACGTGTTTGTTAATGGCTGGAGATGCTAAAATATGCTTTAAACACTTTTTGCTTTTTACCTGTGTTTTTTTCTTTTTTAATTTGACTTTTTTCCCTTTAAAGCAAGCTTAATCCCAGTGGTGTATTGTAGGTAAATTTACTCTAATACAAAAAATAATTAATTATCACTTAAATTGAAAATTAAAAAGTATAAATTGTAAAGCAGAATTTTAACTATGCTTTATAATATTATTGATATTGTTAAGGTGATGTAAAGTACACTACTATATGAAAGTTGGGGTGTTTGTTTTTTGTGATTATGAACCTCTTAAACTTACCCAGAGTGCATTAATTGGATAAAAATACTGTAATATTGTGAAGTATTATTGCTGTTTAAAATAACTATTTTCTGTTTTAAGAAAACCTGCATATATTTTAATGAAATGTATGCCTGTGATGGCAACCTGAATTTTTAGTCTTTAGTGTCACACAGTCCTTCAGAAATCATTTTAATATGCTGACATTATTATTTTTTCAATTGTATTACTTTTGTTATGAATTGAAAACTCAAGGAACGTTGTTTGTGTATAATAGAAATATTTTTTTATCATTATAAATATCTTAACTGTAATATTTTATTCATTTAATAAAAATAAATCTTACTGATTCCAGACTTTTGAATCATATTAACATTTAAATATATTGATTTAAAATAAATAAATATGGTTGTGTTTGAGCGGGATAATTTTCTTTACAACAATACACAATAATTAAGCATGGATAAATTGTCAAGAATGTGTTGCTATGTTGCAAAAACATTTCATGTTGTAATTTTCTTTTTTCTTTCCTTGTTTTCTAAAAATTTATTTATTGCATTAATATCATATTATGTAATTGCAAAACAAGCATTTTGTACATGGTTCTTAATGCTTCATGTGTGCATGTGGTCTACAGGTGTCCATAAGAGCGGCTTCATCTTATTTATTGGCAGCTCTCTGTTCCACATGATGTTCACTTGCAGACTGTGGGCCTTGATTAACAAGTATTCCCTCAGTGCAGAGGTAAGGACTTCTCTCTGGATGCTGGTCATGCAATCAACTGTTAAAACAGACCAGCAGAGGGCAGTGTAAGCCAATCTCTCATCTCATCTTTCATGCATTAAAACTAACTATAGCCCTGCTCTGGCTTGAAATTTTCATGAATAAAAATAGAAAATAATCAGTTATATTGTAAGCCCTGTAATGATATATAATGAAAATGTGGTGTTTATTTATTTTTAATTTTAATTTGATTTATTTATGTATTTAAATTGTATCCAGTACTTTTTTTTGACTGTTCAGTTGTTGATTAACATAATTGTTTTATTTATTTATTCATTTATTTATTTTAAAATATTATGCATCCAAATATACGCACCTCACTTGAATGGCAGTAATATTAGGTTGCCTGGATTTCATTCATACTGTAACAAACATACTTTTTTAAAAAGTTATAATTATAGGCCTGTGTTTCAAATCAAATGTAGCATCAACTTGGACGGATTAGTTTAGCCTTTAAACGATCCATACATGCAAGCTCTTTTCTGATTGGATGAAACGATCATGTATGACCATTTTTAGCTTCAGCTGATATATTATTATTCAGATATATTCTTAACACCCCAGTGATCTCAACACCATGAGCACAGCTCTAATAAAAGGTGTTGCTTGTGCTGCTTGGTGAGAATCATGGGAGTTGACGTGTCGGAGACCGCAGTGTAGCTTTTTATTTCTATTGCTGTGAAAGTACAGCTGGGTTTGTGTGCTTTGGGGGAAGTGGTTGCTGTGCTTTCACAGAACCTCGTTCCCACCTGCTTGCCCCACATCGTGTTGCAGAAGAGAACTGATGACATTGTGTGTCTTTTTCTCCTTTTTCTCATCATTCTTCTCTCTTTCTCTGCTGCGTCTACCCAAACCCTGTTCGACAGCAGGAGATGATGTCATACCGCCATAAGCTCCGCCTCTTCCTCTTCAACGGTTTCTTCTGTCTGTTGGCTGCTTACTTCTACAAGCGGCACAACACATACTGTGAAGCAGGAAGTGAGTGCAACGTCTTCGCCGCTCTCTGTCATTCACCCCACCCTTGTTCCACTCAACATTTGTTCCATTTTGATGAACACGTTTGCTAATTCGCTAACACTTTAGTATAGGGACCAGTCATCACTATTAACTAGTTGCTTATTAACATGCCTATGATTAGCATGTTGACTGTTTATAAGTGATTATGAAGCACATATTCTGCATTACCATCCTTAATTCTACCCAATATTGCTAAACTAAACAGTTATTGGGAGTTAATGGCGGCAAAAGTTGCAGTTAATAGTAAGATTGACCAGAAATGATAACTTCTCTTAAAGGGATAGTTCACTCCAAAAAATTGCCATTATTTAATAGCCTTCATATTGTTCCAAACCAGTATTCTGTCAAGTTTGGGTTATGTTAACAGTGTTTTAATTTGATCAAAAATACAGTAAAAAAAAACAACAACACAGTAATATTTTGAAATAGTGATGCTGTAAACTTTTGTTTGCATAATATGCATAATATTTATAAAGACACACACATACACTGTATATTCTGAAAATATTTACATGTCTATTTTTATTAAATTTGTATTATATAAACGTTTAATATGTAAACAACATATTTTTCTGAAATATATACATGCATTTGCGTGTATTTATATATACATAATACACACACAGTTCACATACATGTATTATGTAAACAATTTGTTTTGTTTTGGATAGGATTAATCATTTGACTGCACTATGAAACAGTATTACAAATTTAGTTTATTCCAGTGATGCAAAGCTGAAATTTTCAGCATCATTATTCAGTCTTCAGAGTCTCATGATCTTTAAGAAATCATTCTAATATACTGATTTCAAACATTTCTTATTATCACAATTGTTGAAAACAATTGGAAAAACATGATCGTTTTTAGATATCAAAAGAATAGTGTTTATTTGAAGTTATTAATACATTTTCTGTAACAATTTAAATTTTTTTAATAAAATTAATACATACTTGCTGAATAAAAGTATTAATTTATATTAATTAATTAAAAAAAAAAAAAACTGATCTCTAACCTTTGAGTGATGGCATATATTTGTAATCATCATTATTAAATTTTAGGCTTTATGGTGATCTTTTCCTTTGTTAAATACAATCTTTATCAAATCTCAAATAGATAAATTAGATAAATTACATTTTTTATATTTTACCCAAAAATTGGTTACGATGCACTCACAGTCAGGCCATACTAGATGTAGATGAGTTTGTTTTTCATTAGAACAGATTTGGTGAAATTTAACATCACTTGCTCTCCAGCGGAACCTCTGCAGTGAATGGGTGCCGTCAGAATGAAAGTGCTCAAACAGCTGATAAAAACATCACGGTAACTCCAGTTTACCTGTTAACATCTTAAGAAGTTGGAAAGCAAATTCAAAACACACTTTACAAGATATTAACAGATGTACTGAAGTTGTGCTGATTATTTGTGGATTAATGACTGACGGCACCCATTCATTTCAAGGCATCAATTGGTCAGCAAGTGATTTAATGCTACAACTAATGCTAAAATCTACAATCTGTTCCAATTAAGAAATCTTCCTCTACATCTATATCGTCTACATCTTGGCTGGCGTCATTGTGAACACACTGAGCCTAATTATTCCTTTAATTAAAATAATAATCATTTCCTTTGTCTCTCTATGGCAGTTTACACATTCTTTGCTCTGTGTGAGTATCTGGTGGTGCTGTCCAACATGGCCTTCCACATGACTGCCTACTGGGACTTTGGAGGTAAGGAGGTGATGGTTGCAACACCTCCCGAGGGAAAGCACTACTGACAGAGGAAGTGAATACTTGCATCATCTCCTTGAAACTTGAGACACTAGGGCTGACTGAGCGAAGACTGTTCACATTATTTGCAAGTGTAAAAAATGAACTCTGAGGAGAGATGATGGACTTTGATGTCGTGTCAGTTGGTTTGCAGCTGCTGTTTCACAAGTGCTTAAACACACTGACTGCTCTCGCTGCTGAAAGACATGTAGTTCAGTCACACCACACATTTTTCTCTTCCTTTGTAAACGCTTATTGTGTGATAAGTCATTTTTAACAACCTTTTGCAACGGCGTTACTTTTAGTGGCCAGAGAGCACATATTTCCGTGGTCTATTGTAGAACGGTTATTGATTTTAAACAACATGGGCCCTTAGGACGCATTTCAAATCTGATGTTGCCATTGTTTGAATGACTGGTAAAAACTGATACAGTGCAATATGACATAGACTCTTATTATAGATGTTGTGAACATGGTTGCATATAACATTGCTTTTTATGATGTACCAAATATTGTTTTTAAATCGGTGTCAAATAAATATTTGGATGAAAAGTAAGTGGATTATTCCTAAGATGTGGATATACCTATTCATAAATGGCTGATTTTAGAGTTTTTTTTATTTATTGGTATTGGAATAATTCTTTTTTATGGTTTATTTTTAGGTGTGGTTGTATAAGTGTAATAATACAATTAAGTACTATAACTAAAGGGATAGTGTTGGCTTTGGTAAGGTATGATGCTTGTAATTATGCATAATTTACTATTGCTACTAAATTAAGGAAATGTAACATGTAACAAGTACACTGTAAAATAAAGTGTTTCCTTAGTTTTTCATTCTATGCATTATTGATTTTTTTTAATACTTCAATTCAGTTGTAGTATTTTAAATGATTATTTTTTTATACACTTTTATTTAATTTAATGTTATATATTTTATATCAATTTTTATAATTCATTTTGATCAGCCCACCTTATTTGAATTCTTTTATTTTTAAGTAATATTATAACAGAGGTTGCAGATCGGAGTTGTTAGTTCCTTTTGTGTGGAAAGAAATGCAGCATAATCTAAATAGCTTGCATTTTTACTTCTTTTATTTTCACTTCTCCATTTCAAAGTATATTTCAGGAAAAGATTATATAGCAGAATTGCTGCTAGTGAGGTTCAAGTCAAAACTTTACAGAGGAACGGGCAAACAAATGAATGAAACTAAACTGACAAAAGAGTCACTGTTAGCACTTGGAAAACAAACAGAGGTACCTGGAGCTAATTTTATAGTCAAACGAGAGCGGTCAGGCAACAGAGAGTGTGGCGATTTCTGCTCATGCAGGGATAATGAGGGACAACAGAAATAGACTGGATGGCTGGTAAGAGTTAAAACCAAACGTCATTCTGATGCCAAATTGGGAGTGTTGTTTATTTACTTACTGATAAAGGAAGAGCGCTAAAGGAAATCCCTTCTCCAGAATTTCTGATGGACTAAATTCACTGACCAGTGACCTTGTCAAAAAGTTAGTTTGAACCTAATCTAGCAGACAGATAGTTAAAGGGATAGTTTAAAAATCATCAAAAAGAAAAAAATTCTGTTTACTTGCCCCTATGTCATTCCGATCCTGTACAGCCTACCCACTGACATTTATCATCTGGTTATTTCAAATCTTTTGTGCTCTGCAGGACAAAGGAGTCATACAGGTTTGCAACAACACGATAGAGAGTAAATCGTCAATCATTCATTGTTACTGTAGTTAACGAAGATTAATAAATGCTACAAGTATTGTTTATTTCTTAGTTCACTTTAGCTAATGTTGTTAACTAATGTTAACCAATAAATCTTATTGTAAAGTGTTATCTTTTTCTTTCTTTTCTATCATTTAATGTTTCTATAAAAAAAAAAAAAAACGGGGCAAAAAATTATAAGAGAACAAAACTACTACAAATTCTACTAATAATAACAATATAAAACGCAAGTAGTATGCAATTGCTTTGCTAAAATCAAAACAGGAACAATAATAGGTGAGCGCCAGCCAATAACATTGTCATTAGCGCATTAGTCCCGCCCACTACCGGAGAAACCGGCGGTTCTAGAAAGCTGAGGAGTTCCGTTATTTTGACAGGAAAACACAACAAAGAATATCGTTTTAACATGTAGCGCGTCAAGTCTGCATGTTGTTAAAGACTCTCTTGCTCTTTATCTTTCTTTGCGCGAATGAGACAAAGTGATGGCGACCCGTGCGTTTATGGTAACATTACATCAAATACAGCTAACGTTACACTGCACATCCACTGAGATGGACTGAAAAATAAAAAGGCTAATAATATTATAAATTATAGTGACGCCACATTTTCTCGTCGGTAACGAGGGAAACAGTAATTCATTTGATTACTCGTTACAGTTAGTAACGCCGTTTATTTATAACGCCGTTAGTCCCATCACTGGTTGAAATACATTCTAGTGAACTTTGACTTGTCTGAACAGCTCTGCTGTAATCACTACCTAGTGCAAACGCTTCAGGCGTGTGTGTGTGAGAGAGAGAGGGACCAGATATTAGGTTCACACTGTTTTGCCTCTATATGTTCAGTGTTGTGTCATTATCACAGTCAGATAGGGAAATGATCTGGCACACTGTATTTAAATACACTATACCTGCTTCCTCTTTTAATCTGTAAATCAATATGACTGGTTGTTTAATAAAAGAAATTACTGAAATTGTATCTCGCAGTACTACAGACTTATTCTTCGATGTTTCAGAAAAGGGGAGTCTGTTCTATTTAAAGGAAAACCTCTTAGCTCTGATTGGGTAATCAGATAATAGGCTGATTGGGGAACGTAGCGTCAGCCATAATTAATTATTCATACGTGCTTCTCCCGAAATTTGTTTATAAACATCATTTGGTGTGCATAAGACACTTCTTTAAAACATACGTTTGAGTGGTAGTCTAAGAAGACAACAAATCTTCTGGAAAGTAGCACAGACATTTTTAAGTAACTTACTTATAAACTATGTGATAAAACAGTTGTGATGAAATTACAAACACAATTCAGAACTGTAGTAGGATGTTAAAATAACGCAATTTCAATTTTATTAGGATACATTTCTCTATCAAAATGCAAAAAAAAAATGTATATGAATTACAAATTTATTTATGTTTTATATAAAATTGGCTTGGGGAAAAAACCTCTGAAGGTTTACAGATGTCTCAAGGTGCCTCTTTTGTTTAGTGAGGCAAAAATGCATACAAGACAAATTGAGAAAATGAGAAATAAAATAAATAAAATGAAAGATTCAAGAAGCTAAGGCAAGATATGGAGATTTTGAAATCTGGAAGTCCATAGAAGTTTAAATTCATTTGTGAGCATCCTTTTCCATGAGACTTGACTGACTGCAGCATCGATTCAACTCTCAGCTGAATTATTCAATGCTTGAAAAAATATTGCTTTCACATAACTTTGGGATTTCTCACACATTTATGGCTAAAAGCACACATACAGACCTAGCAACACATGTTATGATTTAAAATGTATTATATGATTCATACACAAAGTATTTCTGTTTGCTGTGAATGTATTGAATCCTTAATGAGCCACAATATGATCCTCTTGACTTTCAGCTAACATTTGATCTAATGCTAATAGGCTAAACAGTAAAGGAAAAAAATAACAATGATGAAAATATACTTTTGCCCTTAACATTAAAATTTTACAAACAATAATCCGTCTGCTTAAATGCAATAATTACATGTAATTTATAGAAAGGCACTGTTAAGTCATACATTCATCTAAACAAGACATAAGAAGGAAAAATGTGATCCGTTTAAAGCTTGCTGATAAATCCCTGAGCTTTGAAATCTACAAGCAGAACTCAATCTTTGGCCAATCGAAAGCGTCCTTCCTTTTCGTTAATGGCTCATTTAGGATTGTGCTAATTAAAGCTGCTCCCAAATCAGTCACCAAGTGAAGAAAGTGCCTTGTTTTCTAAAAAAGGTTCTGAAGCCCCACCCTGGAGCGCCGAGGAAGAAAAGAATGAAGATTTGAAGGCGCAGTGCATGCTGGGACCTCTGTTTCCTGAAGGGGCTGCCAGACAGTTTCCCCACTACAAGGAAGTACAGCCGACAAGCTGCCAGGCAACAACACCCTCATCACTCATATAAGACCAGGTATGTCTGAGGGGCCGCCTCAC
The DNA here is from genome assembly GCA_032361065.1 of Enteromius trimaculatus. Taxonomy (NCBI): domain Eukaryota; kingdom Metazoa; phylum Chordata; class Actinopteri; order Cypriniformes; family Cyprinidae; genus Enteromius; species Enteromius trimaculatus. The sequence goes on along the minus strand of JAUMHP010000031.1, from coordinate 5,088,722 downwards.
ACAGAACACGTTTTTGCGGTTCACTTGCGCTGCTTTGGAGTAAAGTAGTAAAAATCCCATTCAGAACTGATTTTGAGCGATAACTTAGAAACCTTTAAAGACAAACCTGCTGTGAGCTATGAGGTATAATCGTTTGTATATACTTATTTTTAGAATTCCTGGTAAAAAAAACTACATTACCCATGATTTTGCATAAAATATCCATCAGTCAGAGCATTACAACAAGCAAATGAGAGACCGCCCACTCCCATAAAGCATGTTTAAATATTTGTACATATGTTGTTTCCACATACACATGCAATCAATATTTTACTCGTCTTGGTTTAAGTTGGCTTGTTTTATACAAAGCTTCATGGGATTGTAGTCCTTTCCCTCATTTACCAAGCAGTTAAACATTCTTGTATTTTCGATTATTTTCAAATACTTTCTTTTTTTTGCTTTAATCAATGTTGTGATTAACCTCATACCTGGTTGCTTTGGTTCATGGCTTAAAACTCTAGCTCCTAAAAAAGTAAGCAGTCGCAGTGCAAGTCACAGTGCTGTGTCAAAGTGCATGCAGCTTTTAGAGTCTCAAAACCCTGCTCTGCTTCCTTTACATTCAGCTGTGTCTTGAACGTAAAAACGCATACTGTGTGAACGGCTACGAACTTTATAGATAGTCGCTAATTACACTAAAGGCATGTCCTCAAGGACACAGAATAAATGCCTAGGGCATAAAAGCTTTATTATATTAGTACTATTAAATTCTCAGATAGTTTTTTTTTTGTAAATAATAAAAACAAAAAGTAAAAATAACTTCATAAACCAATAGCATTAATAAGTAACTAGAACCCCCTGAGATGTGTTTATGGGTTACTTCCTCTATATTGTTTTATGTATTTCTAAGATACCAGAAGATGGTATCAAACTGTTTAGTGGTCTTATGAAATCCCAAAACACTCTCTCCCCTAAGGATCTCAGTACAGTGTAAAAACCTAATATTTTACTTAATCTTGCATTTCTCTGATTTCACAGATTAGGGCTGTGTTTCTTGGTCACCGAAGATCTATTATTCCAAACATTCCCACCATTTCTATGCATATTTCAATTAAAACACCTCTATCCTCTCTGTGTTTTCAGAGGAGTATACAGGGCTTCTTCTGAACCGCAGGTTGAGGACTGAGGAAGGCCCGCACTGCGTCTGCGAACACGTCCTTGATGCCGTCTTGGCTGAGTGCCGAACACTCCAGGTACTTGACGGCGTGGATTTGGCGAGCCAGAGCCTGGCCCTGCTGGTGTGTAATGGGCGCCTGGTTCTGCTCCTTCAGCTTCTTCAGCACCTCCCCGTCGCCTCTGAGATCGCTCTTGGTCCCCACCAACAGGATGGGCACGCTGGGACAGTGGTGCGTCACCTCGGGGTGCCACTTGTGCTTGACGTTCTCGTAGGACGGAGGGCTGGAGATGGAGAAGCAGATGATGAAGACGTTGGTCTGAGGGTAGGACAGCGTGCGAAGGCGGTCGTACTCCTCCTGGCCTGCCGTGTCCCACAGGTTGAGGCTGACCGTGCGGCCGTCCACGGAGACCTGGGAGCTGTAGTTGTCAAAGACGGTGGGAATGTACTCTTTGGGGAACGCGCCGGTCGTGTACGAGATGAGCAGGCAGGTTTTTCCCACTGCTCCGTCCCCCACCACCACACACTTGATGCTCTGCATGATACAAAGGTGACCACACGACTTCAGCAGTCTGCAGAGAAAGAGACAGCGCTCTATGTTAGAGGACAACATGGCAACACAGCACTTAGAGGAACAAAAGAATAAATGAATCTTCAAAAACATTAATAACATTAAATATTAAACTTTATACTTAATATACAACAATTAATATCACAATACAAATTATTTGTTGCACAATCATTTGGTGTGACCGTGTCAAATAATGTTGTATACAAAGAAATAAGGCAGTGTTTATGTATCATCCTTGATATTTCATGTGAAGTTTTAGTGATTATCTTGTGTGCTTATGCCACATTTATGTATATATTTATTTACATAAATATGTTTGTTTAATATATATAATATATATAAGTCAAAAGTTAAAGTGATAACAGTAAGTCTGTCAAATGACTAAATTTCTAATTGCATCCAAAATAAAAGTATACTGTGTATATTATGTATATATAAATCTACACATATTTACATAGGCATGTATATATTTTATGTTATGTTTATATATATGTATATTAGTGCTGACAAAGGATTTATCACGACTAACTGCATCTAAAATAAGTTTTTGTGTTTACACTGTGTATATTTATTATGTATACTGTATATAAATACACACTTGGAGTATATATTTTTAAAATATTTCCATGCATTTCCATATATATATTTACATTAATATATTTTATATTATATATATATATATATATAAATATTTTAAATGTATAAACTAAATATTTTTCTTAAATATATACATGCGTGTGTGTATATATATATATATATATGCAAAACACTATAGATTTTAATATAACAAAAAGTCTAAATATATATATATATATACATATATATTTATAAAAAATTATCAGCTTGTAGACTTTAGCCGTAATTTCACTTTAATATAATTGTTATAATTTAATATTCACATACATATTTCAAAAGGTCAGGATGTACAGTATTATTGTTGATCGATGGAAATAAAGATTTACAAACATGCAAAGAGAAATTTTAACAAGAACCTCTAGTTGTTTGTGTTCATGCAAATGTGTATCATGCTGAGGTCATTTGAGCTTTTATAAAACAATGTTTTGAATATACAGTCAGCCTCTCCTATTTCCCTCTACTTCCCTTTGCAGTTTCATTGATAAGCTGTGTATCATAACACAAATGAACAACTTGTAAATCAGTGGATCGTTCACCTTCTCAGAAATGCACAAAAACAAGAGCTTTTGTCCTCCATCTTTCTTTTCACTTTCCATTTGGGACAAACTCAATGGAAATATGACCAATTTGAGTCATAAATATGACTCAAATTATTCACTGTAGGAAACATGACACACAGAGTGAAATTCAATTGAACGTGCCACGATGGAAAAAGTCGAAACGCGTGAAGACTGAATATTCAACATTTGTGAAAGTCTGTGCAAAGTCAACATGGGTGATTGCTGTGGAAAAGGAGCTGGAAGGTAGATTCACTGACCAGTTTTATCCGTTAAATCATCAAGTACTGTCAGCAAAGCACTTTCCAAAATATTTCAACAGCTGTTTGGGACTTTTTTCGTGTTATTGTCTGTTAATAATTAACATTTTTGTTACATGATAGGCTGTTTCCCCAATAGTTTGATCGTGATGTCCAAGCCATCTTGCTTGAAGCAAATATGAGACCGATTTGTATTCTCACACAGCAACTGAGAGCTGTGGAGTCACCACAGAAAAGCTCAATTCTCTCTTTTCTTTCTCACTTATTCCAAGAGTCTGGCAGATGTTTGACCCCAGGAGAAAGGAGTGAGACGGACTCTGCCCAATCTCCAGAGACGCTCAGAAAGAGAGAAATACTCCGAGCCCTGCCCTCATCTGCAAGGCGTTAGTCAATGTGGTTAGTGAACCAAGAGCTCAAAGAAACAGCACTGACAGCTAAGTCTGGGTGGAGTCTGTCCTGTCACTTACAACACAGCTTTGTCATATCACAATACCGATGTTCAGCAGCAGAAATGCTCTGCGTTATATAAAATGCAAACAATTTTTTTTACAGCTTGTGTGATACTCGGGGTAGGGTCGAGTCATGTTGTAGAGATTCAGGATATGGCGACCTCATCTAAAAGTTTAAGATTCAAACATCGTAAAAACCTGTAATGGTTGATGACTAATCTGAATATCGTCTACAATGGTTACGGCCCTGTTCAGATAACGTTTTTTAAGTTTATCACGCAGAGCCGAATGTGTAAGCCGTGTAATGCCGTCCTAAAAGCCACTAGTTTTCAGCAGCAAAAGAAGAACTTGCCCTAGATTGCAAAGTATGCAGAAAGAAATCAAAACTAGAAGTGGTCGGTTACATTCATCCATTCCTACTGAATCTGGAATTTAGAATCTTTCATCATTAAAAAGAAACTACTGCCAGGGGGATTGTAAATACACACTAATAAACAGGTGACAACAAGAAAAAAAGCACCACAAATAATGACACAGCAAGCCATCGTTCCAGTGACTCACCACAGAAAAGTGTGCCTCAGTGAGCCCCTTGTGTCATTCAAGATATTCAGCTGTTTTGTAATGGTATTTTCACATTAGGAAGTTAACAATAACGGCTCTGAGTGTCGAAGATCCTCTCACAGATGGGCTATTATTTTGGCTAACTAGAATGACCGTGGTAGGATAGAAAAAAATGCTAAAGCAAATGAGACTTATTTAATGGAATCTGGTATTTGGTTCGGAAAAAAGATAGATATTCCAACTTCTGCATGGCTCTGTTGGATTTTAAAATGAGGATGTTTCTCAGTTCCTCATTCCCTCTGGAAAACCCAACTGCCTTTTTTGTTTCTCTCCAAATTTGCATCATTTCCCATTCATTTTCTCAAAGGACCATATTATGTTTCAACATGCACAGCCAAATTTTCTAATTTTCACAGAATGGTCTTCGCACCAGATGGTTAGGTTTTGTGATGATATTTAATGTAGGACTACATTAAAAGATATATACATACAATTTGTCATTTGCACTCTGGTTTATGTGTTTTCAAAGTTTCTCTTCAGTAGCCTTTACATTCAAAGTAGTCAAAAGTGCCATGAGCTCGTCATTGGAGGTTGCACCTATAGTTTGGCATAATTATGAATTTATTTAAAAATCGAAGACAGCTAATTATTTTATTTTTTTTAATGCACAGTACTTGTCAATAGGCTACTCTTCATTACAGTGCTCTGTGTTATTCTATGGGAGTGGCCCCTATTCCTGCTCCCTGATTTAAAAACTCAAGTTTATTCATCAAGCCGCGGTCGAAAGCGAGAACTTTACAGTAAATGTATCCAAATCTCACACGTTCCAAATTCTAAATCTGCCTCTGTGCAATTTCTCTTCAATAAACCAAGCCCGAAATCAATAAACGCATAAATATAAATCTAACAAAATGTGTATCACAGGGCTACATGCGAATAATAAACAAACCTAACTTACCAAACATATCAGATGCTCTTGAGGACAGTAATCCTGCTGCTGTGGAAGTTATTGTTGAAGTCTGTAGGACGTGAGTGTGTTCACCCCTCAGAGAGGAAGTTAATGGCTTAACGGCATATTTGAGGAAGTTTGCCGAAGTAAATGTGGCTATGACAATGTTTAAGAGGGCGTAACAGTCTGTCTACACTGCTCCCACTGCAACCGTGCGCTGTCAGATCTGTTGATTTGCTTCGTTCTGGTTTTATCGCGTCGTCTTGTTAGTTTGCAGCAGCGTAGAACAAATGCATCACAGGGAAATCCCGTATCATCACAACCGCACAGATGAAACTACCTGAACTGAGGAGGAGCCGTGAGAACACCCACTTGAATCACACTCTAGTCGTGGGTTTATCATTTTCCATTAAAATGACTGCTAAATGTGAAACTTTAAAATGTATAATTTATCCAAAACTGGGTAAATTCCTTATTGCTTTTCTCTCGGGGCTGAACAAAATAGTTTTGAATAATTGGCATGCTGCTCTCTTTCATCACTTACAAAAATAGATCATGGTTTTGTTGTAGTATTAGTGTAGTAACTGGCTCTTGTTGTTTTCTTTTGTATTTATTACTATTTGTATAATCACAGTTTTATTACAAATAACATGGTTAAACTACAGCTAGTAGCCTACAGTAATTTTGTGGTTGCCATGGTTTAACTAGGCTATAGTAACCTTGGTTTTGTGGTCTTATTTGTGTTAAAACCAAGGTTAATTTTCGTAAGGGATACTGGATGAGGATGTGGCTGTGATGCAATAGTACAAAAATTTTAAAATGAAAAAAACACTCGCTTTTTGACTTTGATTTGGTAGTTGGTATGGAAAATGAAAAAGTGCACTGCTATAAATTTCTCTTTTTTCACACGAATGAAAATTAAAGATATGTTTAAGTAGCCTAATAATGACACATTTTTGATTTGAATAAAACTATCCTTTGATCATTTATATGAAGTATCCCACCCATAGTTGTCACAAACAGACTAAATTTATGTATCAAAATTTGAACACAATGAAAGGTTATGTTCTGGTAAACAGACAGGGAAACTGGGAGGGGTTTCTTTAGTTTTAGCTGCATGACTTGAGCATCAAGCCGCTAGATGGCCGTGTCTTTCTGCTTTTTGAGCACAAACCGCAAACCTTACAATTTATATCCCAAGAAACTATTTGCTTTACCATTAGACAACCTCCAAAAGCAACACCAAACGGGTTGTTAACACCAAGGGGTTTTGGATAACCCAGAAAAGAGGACTTTGAAACCATGCAATGAACTTCGAAAATGATTTCATAAATCCGGGACATACTTCGGTGTCATACATTTGGAAAACGGCTCTTTTTCTTTCTGTACGTTTTGTTCGAAGCGCGCATTAACAACAGTGATGGACAAACATTTTTGACAATATTTGATATTATTGACATGGGCGGGTTATTACGTAGACTGTAAGGGGAGATGTGGAGAATGAATCTCGAACGTCTTTGAGTTATTGTTTAAACTTGTTGGACATTAAAATGACAACATTTTTTTCACCCGAGGTAAAACAACATCTTGCTGATTAGATTATTGCCTGATGGATCTCAATCAGATCAAAAGAATCTTTTACGTCTGATTTGTAACGAGCGACTCGAGCAGTTTGCAACCTTCGGATTTTGACAGGTAATTTTATAGTTTCAAATCAATAACATGATGAGTGTGAGGCTACATGTGCATTTGCATCATTACGGCAACAACGTTACTTTTGCTTATGTGCTTTCGCATGCTAACTGATATGAGCCGAGTGGCAAAATACACAAAGGCGGAACTTGAGCGTAACAGTAAAAGAGGCATATTTGCCGCTTTTTTTAGTAAGATGAATTTGATCATCTAATTATGTTTGCCAAATACGTAAATATATCAAAGCAAATGTGACATGCCACGCGTCACTAGACTGAACCGCGCAGTTAAGTTACATCTGAAGGGTTTTTCATGTACATTTTCACTTGAACTCTACCCATATGGCACCATGGGTTAACTCATCCCTTTAAACAAACAATTTCTAGGTTTATGGCGCATATACTTTTCACTTTTGTAATTAATAATACATACTCCAGCAGTATCTTTTTTTCATTTTCACTAGTGACTTTTCATTAGACATTAGTTCCTATTTTAGCAGTGAATCTATTAAAATTAGGGTATTGCTGATTATTCCAGTTTACTAGTTTAGTATTAGTATGTATTCCTTAGTTATTGTAACCATTCAAAATAGCACTAGTTTTAGTAAAAGTAGTGGTAGCCCTTAACTATTTAGTAAATTTTTAATCTTTGGCCTACTAGTTGGATTTGTAATTAAACTGTAAAAGCAGTAACTCTGACTAAAACTAAAACAACTAGTGCAATAAGAAATTTAATTAGTAATACCTTGCACACTTATTAATATATACTAAGTACTAGTAGAACCGGTGTACTTACTAATAAAAATAACCTATTTGCTTTTGGATTATTACAGCAATTAAAACAAACACACGTAGCCTAAGAATAGATGTCACTTATAAAAGTTAAGACGATTAGCTGTCATACGCAACAATGTGTTTATGACTTGACAGTATATGTGAGTGAGTGTTTCATTATTTCACAATGCCAGATTAGTGTTTTTAAATGCTCTTTCTCTGTTTTAAGTTTAGCATGGATCTGTTGAGATTTGCCAGACACTGTATGTTCATTGCATGGCTTGGCTTCTTATGGAGGAGTGCAGCAGGTCAGCCCAGCCTTACAGACCACCTGCAGCCTGCCAATGGACCATCCGGTAGGAAATCATCATCAAGTTCAATCACTCTGTGTTATTTCCCATGTTTTATGTGTCTGTATAATGTGGATTTTATGTGTTACATAATCCCTGTGGAACAGTGTTTGCTGTTGAGGGAAATGTCCAACTCTTGAGAAATGGCGCATGATATATTCGTTCCTATGTGTGCTGTTAGATAAGATAAAGCGTTTCCCTTGTTTAGTGCTCGTGGGTGATGATGTCAAACGTCTTTCACAATCCATATGTTGCACTTACGTGTGCAGACCACAAATTAAAAGTGTTAAAAGAATGATGTGTCAGGATGCTGTAAAAATGTACTCATCCTTAAGTCATCCAAGAATCAAATTTAAGAATTCAAATTTAGAATAACATCACTTGTTTACCAATAAATCCTCTGTACTGAATGGGTGCCATCAGATGAGAAAAGCATTGCAAAAATCCAAAAGTAATCCATTCCATCAATTTACAACTCGTAAAGCTAAAATGTGTGTTTTGTAATAAGCATATTTATTATTTTATGTTGCTTTTAGATAAAATACAAGTCCTCTTATAAAATTGTTTAACCCATTGAAAAGGTTAAATCTAATCAAACACCATTTAAAAGCCAAAACAGTTCTAAGCAAATATGTCATGTTAAAGCGAAGGGAAAACAGGGAATGGACTTGTTGACTGGAGAAAGCATTTTTATGGATTATAGACTGGTATTCTAGCCAGGCGCAGTGGTTTAAAATTAAAATGCCTTAATGATGGCTTTATTTCTTACTATTAATATGTTGTACGTTTACAAGATGTTAATTAATAGACTGGAGTGTTATGAATTAATTTTGTATCAGCTGTTTGGACTCTGTTCTGACGGCACCCATTCACTGCAGGTCATCCTTTGGCGAACAAGTGATGTAACGCAATAAATTTCTCCAAATTGCACTTCAAATTGTGTTAAACACTCAATCTGTTCATATGAAGAAACACACTCATCTTGGATGGATAGAGGGTGATTTTTTTTTTTTTTTTTTTTTTAGCAAATTTTCAATTTTCTTTTAAAGAGAGGAAGCATTATATGCAGGAGGTTTACTTTAGCTAATGCACACGGCCACATAAATGCCTCCCTTGAGGCAAGACTGCTGGAGTATGTCATCCTCGCAAGTTTTGTTGTCCATCAAAGTGTCCTCTTGTGTTTTGACACTAATGTTCAGTTTCCACTTAACAGAGTGATCCTCGTCCTGTCATGCACCTTCACCAGTAGGGAGGTTGTAGTCTACTCAAATCTCTTGAAAGAATAAAACATACAGCAAACCTGGTGAGAAGATTAGAAAAAAAAAACACTCTTCAACTCCTTTTTAGCTCATAGCTCATAGAAAAGATGAATAAACCCTCCGCATCCTGTGACTTTCTGAAAACTGTAATTTTAGCTGCCAGTCTGGTGTGCAGTGACCTTTACGGGCAGTTTTCAGTGCTCAGTTACATGGGGTTTTCATGGTCCTGATTTTGGGAATCACTGAAATCCTCCACAAGGGTTCTTTCTATTTCTAATAGACACTTCACAGGCGTGACCAATGGATTGAAGAGTTACTGACATTTTCTGTTACTATTTCTGTTGTTCTAGTTATTAGTTTATAAGTCACTTAAATAAATATTGTAATCAAGCTGCCTTAAAGTGCTTTCAAAGGTCATCATCTGTTTTCCCAGGCCCTCTGCCTCACTGGGGTTAATTCTAAATGGGCATCTCTTCCGTCTTTGAGGTGAATCTTCTTGCATGCATCTGGAAAAGGCTCTAAATTGCATGTATTACATCCAGGGTTGTGCTGACTTTATCCAACTGCTTCAGAAAAGGACTTAGCATCTCAGCCCCTAGTGGAATGCATTCCCCAGAACATTTCTCCTTTTATAGGAGATGGTGGGAATAATTAGATTTTCAGTGTTATCTCCCTTTGGAGTTCAGAGCTGCAAAGTTGGACCACTGTGGAGATTGTTTTATTGGAATGCAAAATGACACATTGCATTGGATAGTCTGGGTTTAGTACAAGCTCAATCTGAGCATTTAAACATAATGAAGATTACCACAAAAATAATTTCTACCCAAGACTTCTTTTCTGAACATTAGCCCCCAGTTTCACAAACGAGGCTTAAGCTAGTCCCAGACTAAATAGCATGTTTGAGCCGTCTCAGATGAAAATATCTTGCTCTGGCATATCTTAAAACATGTCAGTGTCATTGTTCTGTGTTAAGATGCTCACCTGGAATATTTTCTTATAAGGCACTTTTGTAAAAGTTGCTTAAATATCTTATAACTAATGCCTAGTCCTGGCTTAACTAAGCCCAGTTTGTGAAACCAGGCCTAGGTGTTTTGAAGGATTTACAAGCAGAAATGTAAAGAAGCTTTCTGTTAAAACATCATCCATCACTTCAGAGTTTAGATGATGTGCTATGATGGCAACGACTTGTACAACAAACAGTGTTTACCTAACAAACAATGCCCATCTTTTACAATGATAGTGAAAATAAGAGAAGAGAAATAAAAATAATAAAAAATATTAATAATAAAAAAAAATTATAAATTCCATTATTGCATACCAAAACTCAAAATATTCCTTAACGAAACATCAATATAATCCAGGTATGGAGTCCAAACTTGAGGAAAAGCTTCAGTAGACATAAATATGTATGAATAAGACAATTTAAAAATAAAATAAACAACTCATACAAACAATAACTTTTGACCAATAAGCTTTAATAACAGGACAGTTCCATAATAAATGGGTATATTGACATGTTTTAAGATCAGTCAGTGCAAGTTTCTTTCAGTTGAAACAGATAAGATTTACATTTAGTCTAGGACAGAAAAAGCCATTTTCACACTTATTTTTTTTTAATTCACCTAATGTTTTTGTCTTATTTTTGCACAAAAAGACTGAACATCTTAATGCTTTATAAATTGGCCTTATTGCCATTATAAGATGAATTTTTGAGTTTTTTGAACATTGTAGATTGATCTTGACTTGCATTGAACCCAAATTACTGCATTAAACAGAAGAACAATGTTAGCCATAATATTTTCATCATTACCACATTTGATCCTCTGCAAAGTATACAATTCTCTAGAGTTCATTGTATAAATTACCCGTCTGATCTTGATGTGTGTGTGACTTTATGCAGCTGGGACATGGGACAATATTAAAGGGTCTTTTTACAACAGCTCTGTAAATCCTCAAGGCTCCACAAAATCTAACGGTCCTCTCAGATCTTTTTTAAAGGCCCTTGCTATCCAATGAAGCAGACCAAACCTCCCTCCATTTCCTCTCCTCTCCTGATCCTAGGCCTCTCAATTTCCCTCGTTCTCCTAACCAAGTAATGCTCTAGCCAGAGATACAGGAAAAGAAATGGCGGAAATTGATTGCCTTAAACGAGAAATTCATTGCCTCTTCATTTTATCTCATTCTAGCAGCAACTTGCTTCAATGTGTCCTGGCTGTTCAAGACGCAGTTTACCCGAAAATACATTTCTCTCATGATTTACGTAAATCCAAATATATAAATTCGTAAAACTCAATAAAACAAGCAAACAAAATGCAACCAAAATTAATTTATTTAAATTGATTGAATGAATTACTAGAGCTACAACAGAAAAAATCCAACTAGCCTTTACCAAAAAAACTTTTTGACAAAAAGAATTTTGACCTTTTTGGCTTTCCATAGTTCAATGCACTTTGTGAACTGAAGTTAAATGTCATTGGCTGAGTATTTGTGTTTGTTTAGAAGTTAGAAGGCTCTTATAGTGTTTGCCTCTGAGACAAAAATAGTTTCTAGATTTGCTCGAGTTTGTAAGTTTCGTGACAACATGGTTTAAAAATAAAGTTTTGCAAAAGCTTCAAGTAGCCAGGCTTGTGTCTTAAAGTTGGCCCAGATTAAGCTACAGGAAATTTGCAACTGCACCTTCTGTGTTCCACAGAAGAGTTTGGTGATGACAGAAATGATAACAGAAAGTTATAGGGAGTGAACAGAATCCCGCTGTATGTCAGATGATATCTTAAATGAGGGAATGCATACAGGGAATTCAAGTATATAAGGAAATTCCTGAGATCCTATGCTATGTTGTTTCTTTTCATGCATATCCGATGCCTCTTTCTCAATTACAATCAATGACGAAATCAGTCAGTTTTGCTTCTTAAAATAGTAAATCTATGCCATTATTTACTTTTACCCGTGACTTCTTGATCCGGGTCTGGTCAGCTCAGTTTAGTTAGCAAGGTAAACTGGATGTGTTTTCAGGGTCATTATGTTTCTTTAACATGCAGAAACCCAGTGAGTGCTAATGTGTGTGTGTGATGATAAGTGCTTTTTGAGGAGTTGTGGTTGTGGCATGTTTGTTTAGTGGCTTTGCAAAGGCACCATTGTGTTTCACCTTCTGTGAAATGGGGACAAAAATAGCTGTGCAGATCTTAAAAGTTCATTTAATCAACCTGAAAAAAAACACCATTCAATCATTGCTATTTTTGATTGTATCCACTCTTAGCTGTATAATGTCAGATGAACCCAGTTTTTTTTTTTAAAAAGAAGCTTGGAAGGGTTTATTTTTTTAAGTTAATACCTGCTCCATCAAATCTTTTAATTCTGTGAGACAAAGGTTAACTCCAGGACATCCAGTCTTGCACACCGCCATATATCGGCAATATCTACAATACCTCAGCAGCTGTGCTCTGTCTCCATCTAAAAATAGTTTAAAAGTCACTCTATGGCTCTTACGTGGATATGTGACCAACTGTATGAGCGTCACCCTCAAATTGAACTCTCCTGTTACAATGGGCTCAAACATTGGACCCTTACAAAGGCACTGCTGTTGGCTCAGTTTTCGGCCATACATCATCACTTAGTGATCAATTTCTTGTCTTTGCTTAGTTTCCAAACTCTATAGACAAGTACAGTTGGCGTTTTTGCTGGTGAAATGACAGATGCCCTTTTTAATGAGTCTGAATTTGATTAAAACATCAACCACGAATGATGCATGCATTTCACTGATGGGACTAAATGGAAGTCATTTTCATTTCAAGGTCATTTGGGTCTGAATAGGCCTATTGTGCTCTTAAAGAAGGCTTTTAACTTGGCTTTTTGTGCAGTTATAATAGATACAGTAAGACATATCAAACCACATGTTGTCCATCATGTTATACTCACTAAATAAAGTAGTTTAATTCATTTGTTTAGGGGTAGGTAGGTAACACCAGTGGTGTCAGCTACAGTAAAATCTTGGTATGAACTCATGAGATAAATGAGAAAATCTCTGATAACTGAAAAGATACAGTGGACTTACCATGGGCCTGCCTTCGTAGATCCAGATTAAGGAAAAAGGAAATCGAGTGATGCATTAGTGTGATCGGTAACACCAGTGAAACAACTCCAGAAAACTACTATTTTAATTATATATTTTATCATTTTTATTTGACATTTAGTTTTTCTTTATGCCATTTACATCATATATTTGCTAGTTATGAATAGACGTTTGCAGTTTAATTGGTTTTGACCTCACAATAAAGCACTTTCCCGTACGTGGCAGTGGCGACAAGCAGTTCTGTGGTGCTTGGAATTCTACTGTAATTATAAAAAAAATAATAATGCCACATTGATGGCCCAGGAAGGTGTAATTGTTCAAATAACACATTGTTTCATTTTAAAATATAAAAAAATCGGAACCTTAATGCAAAACTCATTTGTAATATATCTGTAAAATCTAGTGACAGGAAAGTGGACGTTTCTGTAGAATGACCTCTGACACCAAGATCGCAAATTTGTCAAAAGTCTGGCTTATAACACAGAAAAAGAGGAATTGTTCACAAATTATAAATCACAAATAATATTGATGAAAAAGAATGGGTAGAATGATGAACACTTTTGTTACCATATAACTATAAACTGTAATAAAATTAATCAGCATGCATTGATGAATCCCATGTTATATTGAATATATATATATCTAGTGAGACCAACTGAGAAAGTCACTAATGGGTCTATAGCCCTAAAGCTAGTATAGTTTAGCTATTTTAGTGCAGCGAATAGGTTCCAAAATAAAAAATCCCATTTTATTTTTAATTTTTTTTATCCATGATTCTGCAAAGAAGCCACCAATCAATAATCACCAATTACAGTTCAGTTTATTTGTTAACAGTATTTCATGGGATTCTAGTTCTTTCCCACACTAAAGCCATTTAACACACAGCCTTGTAGCTTTGTCTCTTTGTTAGATATTTTTTTTTAGTTCTGTCATGGAATTCTTGTTGAAACTACTTAACACGAGCTTATTGGTTCATGTTGCATACGCAGCCAATTAACTTTCTGCTTTACATATAAATGGCTGGTTATCATTCGCTAGAGCAACTCGCAGCATGGTTTTGAACCCTCCACCTCCCCAGCTCCACCTGTATAGATCTGCTACAGGTTGTTTTTATGGGTTTTGTGCAGCAGCAGTATGCCTTACACCGGACGCAAGTGGTGTGGCAAAATCCTATAGAACTCATTTTATTCTGAGATGCTGTCTACGAGATGTCTCGGCGCAACACAAAAATTCTCCAACAGTAAACTGCAGCCTGATTTTATTTATGAAATACTGACACAACGTTCAAATGATCTGCAATGGTTGCTTTGTAACGTCTAGTGTAGACAGTATTAAATACATAAGTGTATTTCTCTTAATCTGCCATCTTGGATTTTTTTTTAACTAAGCTTCACATACTGAAATCTGGTATTACGTGAATACATGCAATGCTGCCATAGAGTTTGGCCAATATCTTGGTGTCAGTTAATATTGCTACTTTGTGGTCATGTTGCTTAAATTGATCCTAATTCTAGTTTACTAGGTTCTGTAACATAACACTTGTGTAATTCATTTGGTCTTATATACTGTTTTTTTCCCTCTCTTCAGAACTGTGTGGTATCGATGAGCTTCTTTGCCATGATGAAAATGCCCTGCTAAGCTTTGAGGCCATCCGAAGCATTCACAAAGACATGGACGATGATGCAGACGGCAGTGTGGATGTGACAGAGACGGATGGGGTGAGGGCTAAAGTGTTTGTGTGTGGTTTTGTGGTCTGCTGTGTTAAGAGCTTGACGTTGCAGTGCACCGTGCCCAATGTACAAACAAGTGCTTTCTGGAAAGGACACAGTGGCTTTTGGCTTACTTCCTAGAGACATAGACACCTCTATAAAGCTACTTTAAAATATGTGTCATCAAAAGTGCTTTACAAAGTGATTTTAAAATGGGGAATATGTCTTTTTTTAGTATGCATTTAGAATTTTTAATAATAAATGAAAAAATTTTTACATTTTAAACAAATGAATACTAAAAATAGTACATGAGTACTACAAAGTGCAACTTTCAATAATATATTTTTCTTGTGCACCAAATCTTCATATTAGTATGATTTCCGAAGGATCACGTGACACTGAAGACTGGAGTGATGATGCTAAAAATTCCACTTAGCCATCACAGAAATAAATTACTAAACTTTATTTTTAGTTTGTGTATTTTTGGTCTTTTTTTTTACTTAACTCATAGTAGTTATAGTCATAGTGATAGGTGGGTGGAATTGCGTGTTTAAAGCAAATCATCTTTGGAAAGTGTGACTCGGTTGTTCTCAAATAGGATGAGTGATTCCTGTCACTGCATTTGAGACATTTTTGCTTTTTAAACCGGAAATTCAAAATCCATTTTTGGATCTGCTTGTCATCATCAGTTTGTTGATCACAACACTTTTGCATGCAATCAAAAGTGATTCACCATGATTGTAAGTTTATGAATCTAGGCTATAAAAAGCACTCTATATTCTCTTTGAATCACCCAAAGCAGTTCCTTTTTCATGAGAACGTCACATCTGAGCACTCCGAGCAAACAGTATTACTGCTGACTGACAGCAGCCTGCCCAAGGCCATAGACAGTCCTCTGAGTGTAACCTTTACCACAGTCAGAGCTGATCTGAGGGATCGTGAGGCGAATGGAGCCAGCGAAACTGTCAGCATTTACATAAAGCAGGTTGTCTAAAGGCTCTACAGTAGAACTACTGGATCACAACAACCCAAGACAAACATTACAAGTTAATCAACTGTTTGCTGTGGCTTTACGTCTCTTGCCAAATATTGAATTCTGCAATTACACAGCGCTCTAAAAACAAATTTCTTCTAGAAGCACAAACAGTCAAGTCTAGACTAGCATGTGACTGTTTTATTGCTAAGATCTGGGTGCTGGAAATTTGTTATGCCTATTTATTTTTGCAATACTTTATAAAATCTTGAATGAAACTATATAAACATGTTTTTAGCAGCTGCATGTGACCCTATCAGAACAAACCCATTTTTGGGTCTTAACCCGTAAAACGAGAATCAACACATCGGAGAATTCTAACATCCAGACTTTGTGTCCTCAAACAGTTTCTAAGGGAAGACTTGAAGTACCACGACCCTAAAGGAAAACACAACAGCTTCCATAGAGCAGATATGCTGATCACAGTGGAGGACATGTGGAATTCCTGGAAGGCCTCTGAAGGTCTGCACACATCTCATCATTGAAAAGCAGCCAACCATTTCAGAGTCATTTCGAAATCATCCCAGATGATTTGAACCCACATTAACTTACCTGCATGTAGAAGTGAAAGCATTATGTTCGTGGAACTGAAAGCATGCAGCTTCCATCATTTTCCATCTTCCATGGGAGTAACCACTAACGGCACTTATGATTTTTTTGTTTATAGTGTATAGCTGGACAGTAGAGGAAGCTGAACACTGGCTCATCAACTGTGTGGAGTTACCTCAGTATGTTGATTCCTTCAGGAAGAATGACATTAGTGGAAAAGCTCTGCCCAGGTAAGGAAGCTTACAGTTCGTTTTTCAGTTTTTGGGCTGAAGTGAATTGAGTGACAAAGGTCACTGATTTTCTTGTGTCTGGTTCCATTTACAGACTCGCAGTGAAAAATGCCACCCTGCTTCTGTCCGTGCTGAAGATACCAGACCGCAGTCATGCACAGAAACTAATGCTGAAGGCTCTGGACACAGTGCTTTTTGGATCTCCAGGTGAGTAGCATATATTTGTGGTTATATTTTGTTCTGTATATGCTGTCTTATGACTCATAACATATACTGTATACTCAAGAGTTTGAGATGTGTGAGTGTCCATGATTTAAACTCAAGTAACAAAAGTAAGCAAGATCAGGTAATATTGATTCAGTCTTCTTAAATTAAATTCTAATTCATTGGCAAGAGTTGGTAATTAATGTAAATCAGTCCAACTGTCCATTTAAATTAACTCGTTGTTTTTTTTTGTAGTAGTTGGTAAGTTTAATTTATTTCAGTGAATGAGTTTGATTACTGTCTGTTTAAATCAATCTTTTCTGATTCATTGGCAAGAGTTGATAAGATTGATTCATTTCCGTGAATCAGTTTAAACTTAACATTCACATTAATAGATTCTAATTTATTGGCCATGAAGTTGATTCATTTCCATGAATTGTTTTTATTTATTTATGTTTTTGGGGGGGGTGAATTTTCACCTTTTGAATGAATCATTTTTTGATTCAAGGTGTGCGATTAATTTATGTGAATCAGTTTGAACTCTCCATTTTAGCTAATGAATTAATTAATTTTGAATTATCTGCAAATTTTGGAAAGACAGCTTCATGTCTTTTAATAAATTAATTCTTATTTATTGGCAAGAATTGGAATTTAATTCATATCTGTGAATCATTTTAAATGGTCCATTTGAATTAATTCTGATTCACTGGCAAGAGTTGGTAAGATTGATTCATTATTCTGAATCAGTTTAAACTGTCAATGTGAATTATCAGTTTGTAAACAAGAACTGCTAAGTTTTCAATTTGAACTGTCCGTTAATCATATTTTTTAACATTGCACAGATATAATAGAATCACTATTTGTGTTCATATTTTTTGTTATGTTTTAGTGCTTGGCATCCAGAAGTTTATTAATACCCAGTTATTTTCTTTATCTACTTACTCTTTTCTTAATTCTACTTCCTGAGGTTTTAAAAAAACACTAGCTTGGAAATGTTTTGCAAGGCAAGTTTTTCTGGACTGATGTTTGCAGAGGGTTCTCTGGATGAAGTCCAGTCTGCTGTATTCATTGCTCGTTACGTGCAGAAATCAAGGGAAGGTTTAGTCTGTTTTCTTTTCTCATGAGCAAATATCTTCTGTGTCTGAAAATAGCCAGGCTTTTTGGAGTACAAGAGCCAGACAGTAGAGGTATGTCCCATTAATGTCAACAGTTACAGCGTGATATTCAAGTACAGCTGGCGAAACAGAGAAGCTAGGGAAGATGGAACAGATGTTATCAATAAATAGGTGAGAGACCTGAAAAAGATCCAGTGAGTTCATATGATTGACAGTTCATGTGAATGTCTTTACCTAGAACAGTTTCCCAATCCCATTCCGGATATTCCACCATGATTCCGAGGACTGGGATTGGGAACCGATGACCTAAAACATACGCCAGAGTCAAACCTGTTAGATGTTGGTGGTACAAAAAGTGCTTTTGTAGAGGCCCATAATAATCCATTTAACATCAGTGGTTCAAACATAATTTTATGAAGCTACAAGAATACTTCTTGCTTGCAAAGAAAATTCAGTTAAATTAAAATTAACTTTATTAAACAAAATTAACTTTATCTTTATTAATTTTAATTAACGGTCAGTTTTAACGCCCATTCACGATAGTACCACGCATTTTATAGTATGAGAAAAAAAAAAAACATAGTGCTGGCAATGATTAATTGCAATAAATCGTAAAGTTTTTGGTTTATATAATACGTGTGTATATTAGGGATGGGAAGATTCCCCGATTCGCTCGGTGCATCGGCTTAATAACTTAACGATGCGATGCATCGCTTTAAAATGTGTGCATCGGATACAAATTGGCAGTTGTATCGCGATGCATCGTTTCTAACGTATCTGCATCGGTAAAA